>JBAJNP010007290.1:0-22975 GCA_036877545.1 Yasuhikotakia modesta | reverse complement strand
GCTCACAAAATTCCCTCTAAACAAACATATGCAATTGATCAACATACATATGACATTTATTTTATAAAAAGTAGGTGATGATAAAGTAAGAAAATCATGGTAAAACAACATAAAAATCTGAACAGGTCAAGGGGTTCACAAACTTTCAAGCAGCACTGTGAGTACACGATAAACTTAAAACTTGATGTGTAAACATTAAAACCACAAGGGCTTGTTAAGAGCTTTATTGAGAGGATCATGCGCTTGGTTATTATATTTGATATTTTATGGCCAAGTTCAACATGAGGCTGATAAATTGTATAGTTTGAATAAACAATATGCTTTATCAAGTGTGCACAACAGTTCATGTACTATGGTGGACTTGCATTAGGCAAATGGTTGCACGCTCTGCCACATTTATAATGTTTTTGTGTTTACCTTGTTCATGATTCGTGAGCAGGGCAGCGACACTCATGCTGAGCATTATGGGAAACTGTGTTTTCCACCATCTGACTGCCTTTTTAAGTTCTGAACAAGTTGTTGCTCTACAGCACTGGCATTAGGCTATTGTCACCTGGAAAGCTATAATGGGACCAGCCAGTTTTATAAAACCACAGAGATCATCCTGATTTATGCAGATCAATAGTGATAGAACCCACTCCTAAGGGACGCGCTGCCGATGATTACCTAAGGTTAACAGGAGCAGAGGAAGCAGCGTGAATGACCAAAATTACAGTGAATTCTTGTCAGTGATATGTGCATTGTAAAATTAAAGTGTTTTAGACACCGTATTTATTCATATTAACACTGAGAATGGTAAAGACACATTTTTTTAACGTACAGATACAAATCACCAGTTTTACAAATTCAGCTGTGACCTATTCGAGTAACTAACTTGCTATTGTTTGATAAACCTAACTATAAATTGTTGTTTCTTACATTATCTCCTCTGTCCGTCTGGTCTAAAAAAATCTGTTTTATTCACAATTGCTTGCCAACATATCCAGAAAACAAACAGGAACAAAGAGTTCTTCCCCCACTCAACGCGAAGGTTCAGAAGAAGCGCGTTTGGGGGGAGAATTTCTGTGACGTGTGAAGGACACATTCGATTGGCGGTTGGGATGATAGTCGTTTCAACACATCCAATCAAATGCCCCCATACTAAAATTCCTTTATCTTCCATCCAGTAATATAAAACCAACCGCTGGTCGGCGCAATAAGGAAAGGCCCACACTGGAGAAAGCGTTCCGCGGAGAATTTTCAAGGCAACTTGCGGCTTTTACGGTAAAGTATTTACAATCAGTTCATTCATTCATCAACGTTTATCTGTATATATAATTGCAATGGCCCATATTTTTTATTTACGTAAGAAGTTTAGAGAATAACGCTACAAATGTATCAACGAATTACATAAGTGAAAAGAAGCGGCATAGGCTACTCCGCGCAAGTGTCGCGCGTTACAATGTTTCAATTTGACCCCGCAATGTTTTTACAATGTATCTCGACAACTGCTATGCAATGTGATTTGCCACTGTTGTATTGGAATACGTTTCACGAACGTGTTTACATTCTTGTTGCGTATGAGAATGTAGGTGCCGCTGTTCAAAATGGTGGGATATGAACAGCCGATCGTGTTACATAAGGCGCTTCCCTTCGTAACCATCTCCAACTCTCCCGCAGTTTTTAGATCTTCACATTACATAGCCACAATGTCAGACGTCGAACAGCAGTATATGGAGACGTCTGAAAACGGCCACGAGGGCGAGGATGATCTAAACGGAGCTGAGCAATACGAGGAGGCGGAGGACAACGGAGAAGAGCAGGCCGAGGCGCTGGGAGAAGCCGGTGCCGACGAAATAGCAGGAAATGATGAAGACCCTCAAAATGGTGGCGAGGATGGCGGGCAGATCGATGCCAGCAAAGGGGAAGAAGATGCCGGGTATGTTGCAGAAATGATTGTTTTAAATGATCGGACATGTTTTTTTTGTCTTTGTTGGCGCCATGTGTCGCTCGAAGGGGGATGGGCGCTGTAGTCAATTGAACACGGGTCGGGATTTTAAAATCGTTACTAACTTTTATTATATGTCTAGCTTTTTTGTGGGAGAAAATTTCTTGTTCGACGCGTGTGTGAAATACATCTACTCTGCGTCGCAACGTGCACTTAAGTTTTTGAAGAAATTGTCATATGCAAATGAGAAAACGGTATGGGTGAGATTTGTGCTTTCACGCCCCCTCCTGGTCGTGCCCCTTCACGCGTTTTCTGCTCTATTTCCTCAGAAAAATGTTTGTCGGGGGTCTCAGCTGGGACACGAGTAAAAAGGATCTTAAAGATTACTTCTCTAAATTTGGAGAGGTGACAGACTGCACCATCAAAATGGACCCCAACACTGGAAGATCAAGGGGTTTTGGGTTTATTCTTTTCAAAGAACCAGCTAGTGTTGATAAAGTAAGCTTTGCTGCATGGGTAATAGAGCCACAAAATGACTGACTGGTTCTGTGACTGATCTACATAATGGGTCTCTATTCCATCTGCAGGTTTTAGCACAAAAAGAACACAGATTGGATGGAAGGCAGATTGACCCTAAGAAAGCAATGGCTATGAAGAAAGAACCAGTGAAGAAGATCTTTGTTGGTGGTTTGAACCCTGAAACAACAGAAGAGAAGATCAGAGAGTATTTTGGTGCCTTTGGCGAGGTATTTTATTGTTCATTAGTTAAGATAGCAGCACAATTTTATTTTAAACCACAAGCAAAAAACAATATGTAATATTTTACAAACACAATCCTATGAAGTACTATACTTGTAATGTACAGCCACTTGTTTGTGTTGCTGTTACATACGCTGTTGTCTTGTGGCTCTGGATACATAAACACATTTAACATTTTAGTGATTTAATCTTGTGTGCACATTTGTTGCTTTGGTTTTTTTTTTTTTGGCTCTATGCAGATTGAAACTATTGAGCTTCCAATGGATCCAAAGACAAATAAGAGGAGAGGTTTCGTCTTCATTACATTTAAGGAAGAAGAACCTGTCAAGAAAGTTCTCGAAAAGAAATATCACAATGTCAGTGGAACCAAGGACACAAATGGAAAAGAAGGACTTGTGAGTTTTGTTCTTTACTTGTAATAATAAATAGATGTTACATCTGCCTGCTTGTTATTATGTCACAATATCCATGTGTACTTGGGTAAAAAGTTAGTAATTCTGACAGGACTGTGTGCATGTTATTGTATTTTTATATTCCTTAGAGAGTAGGGCTGGGCAATGTTTGAGCTGTATTACAGTGTAGCGTTTCATTCGGTATTGACGTTATTGATAGCTGTCAAACTATTTGTAAGAGACCAGTAGAAAAGGGTTTGTCCTATAGACCGGCAAGAAGTTAATTACACTTTAACTGTCACTGTCAAATACATTGTCAATAAATAGATTTCATGGAATCATAATCCCACAATTATGAACCACAGTAAATAGTTGGGTCTGTTTAACAAATAGCTGTCAAGAAAAAATAATAATCGGTCAAGTGGATTTTTTTTTAACATGACCAGACTGCAGGTATATTAAGTTGTCATTGAAATTTAATTGATACATGTCCGCAATTTTCTTCCCCCACTTAAAAAAAAGGAAACTAAACTTAGTTCTGTACTTAGTTTTTTTTTCTCCTTAAAAAAAATTAGCAAGTTGTCCACAATCTTTACATTGTTTACAATATTACTGTTTTTACACCAGAAACTGTAATTGAGTGTTCATTTCAGTTTACAGTTGCATGCAATCAAGTAAAATTATCAAGCTTTCAATTGAGCTTTTCTGCTGGTATTCATAAACTGTGGTGTCTTTTTAAAAAGTTTTATTGCCCAGCCCTACTGTCATACTTCATTATTTTTATTTGTAGTGGTTTTTATGTATGCCACAGTGACTTTCTAAATAATGTTATTACTCAATCCTGTGTTTGTTCTTTGTGCCAGTGTGAGATTAAGATTGCACAACCTAAAGAAGTGTACCAGCAACAGCAGTATGGAGGTCGCTATGGAGGCAGAGGAAGGGGGCGTGGAGGTTTGTTCTGCTCAACAGATGTTTGTCTCCTGTTCTATTGCCTCACCCTCCCTGATTAATTTTTCAGTTAATGTTGTACAGATTAATTTAATCTGTTTCATATGGTAACATATGGTCTTGTGCTCATTGTGTTTCATGTGGTAGACCTAAAATAATTGTATTATTTTTTAAATAAATCGAGCTTAGAGGGATTTGTGTGATTTCGAATATAACAAATCCATTCTAATGGTGTAAGCCTTTAAGCCATCTAGGGCTTTAGTTGAGTCACTGAGACAATCACCTCATTTCAAAGTCACTTGCAAACATTAGTTACCATTACTAGCACAATGCATTTGTTTAAAATGTCATGTTTTTCCTTTTTAGGCCAGGGTCAAAATTGGAACCAGGGATACAATAACTACTGGAATCAAGGCTATGGTAACCAAGGCTACGGCTATGGTGGGCAACAAGGCTATGGCGGATATGGTGGCTATGGCAATTATGATTACTCGGCAGGTTACTATGGCTACGGCGGTGGATATGACTACAGTAAGCACTGATTGTCTTTGGGCCCCCCTCCTCCCCGTTGAGTTCTTATGAATACAAGGGAACTCAAATTCCTTTTTCTGCTTCTCTCTTACCCCAATAGACCAGGGAAATACAAGCTATGGAAAAACTCCGAGACGTGGGGCTCACCAGAGTAGCTACAAGCCATACTGATCATGTGTAGTGCAGGTATGCATTTTTCCCACCCTTCATGGTAAGCTTAATTTGGTTGTCACTTACCATGCATTTTAAATGCAATTCATCTCCATTTACCCGTCCAATTATAAGGCAGGTAGAAGGTCCATCTGAGACTAGGATATAGATCAAACATTGATTCTGTAGGGTTGAAGTGACATGATAGGCCCCATCTCCATTTTTTTACAACATGCTTTTTGTACATGTGGATTAAAGCAACTAAATCCCTGTTCTTTTTCTTTAAAGGTCGTAAAACTACGGAACCAGGGCCGGAGGTCTGGTCACAGTGAACATTGGGGTCTTTTACTTTTAGAAGTTGGCAGAATCTGGACTTCTGCTTCATTTTGTACAGAAAACAAAGAACTGGGGGGGGCAAATGTCACTTCACTTTTGTTTTATAATTTTTTTGTTTGTCCTTTTTACATTTCCAGAGATGGAAGTGTTATTTTTTTTACTGTACTTTTTGGTACCTTTTGAATCTAATGTATTGTATGGTTGTATTTTACATCTTGGCTGTGTGTACCATCTAGGCTCAGAGCTCTCAAACTGCTTTCAAAATAAAGTTTTGGTTAAATTTTCTTTGTTTCTAGATTAGTTTTTTTTCTGTTTGTCACCTGTACTCTGAAGTTGCATGGCTTAAGGTAAGATGAAAAGGGATTTATTGATGATTGCAAGCTTGTCCTTAAATCTGTTAGTGGCAAGGTCTTAGCAAATTTCCTTTTGGTGACCCACCGCCCACCCCCCCTTTTTTTGTTTTATTTTATCTCTACTGCTTTTAAGGAATTTTTTTCAGTCTTGTTAGATATTTAAAAGTGGCTTTAATAGTGATTAAACTATTACCTCAAAACATACAGGTATCTGTACCAGGAATTTTTTTTCCCAAAACACTGGAAATGCTTTCCTCCAGTGTCTTGGACAAATTTCAAGAAATAAACTTCATTTTTAAGATGTCTATTGTATGTTTAATGCTTTTCTATTATTTGTATTTGTTTGAACCAACACCTGTTAGCATTTTAAGAAAATAGAATGTAATCTTCAGATGCTAAAAGCAAACTTCTTAAATGCAAGGCTGAGTAAGTTCAGTCAGAATCTATACTTGTATTACTGGTATTTGGCCAGTGTGGAGAACAGGAAAAGTATTATGGGGCCAATTTGTCAAAACATGATGATGTATTTGGGCCGGCACACTTGCTGAGGATGTTCATGAAAGAACATGAAATTTCAAGTTGCCACAGATGTTTTCATATTTAATGTTCAATTGTTTCTGGGCAAAGAGTTTTATATTTATCTGCAAGGGTGCACAAACAATGCAAATTTAATATGAATAAATGGCGTTAATTTGTATCCTGTCACTTAACACTAAATGGGCTTTTCTGCTATTTACCGCACTTTCTACACCTGAAAGCAATGCCCATGCTTAATGTCATGACAACAATTTAAATGTTTTAGCAATCTGACACGATACAGTACTGACAGTATTTACTTTTAAAAATATGTCTACTCATGTAGTAAATAAACCTTTTAGAGTTCAGTTACATATGTAAACCAAGAGAAGTATGCAATGTGGCAAAAAAATGCAATATTGCAACAAAAAAAAAATGCATCACAATTGTGTTATGTATTTTAATCAAAGTAATAAAACCTGAGGAAATCCAGGCAATTGATTCACCAGGGAAACCCTGAGGGCATATGTGTATCTTATGATGTGCTATTTCAGGTAAAATACCATTTTCACACATTTATTAGGCATTTCAGGCTTTACCATTAAGTAGTCATATTTGCTAAAATGTATAGATGTTGTCATGGTTTTGCCCAACTCACATGTAATGCTACATTGTCTTATTAAAAAAGTAAAAAGTACCATATGTACAATAAAGAACCTTAAACAACCGCATTGATTGACAATCACTTTTTTGCAGTGAACTGCTATCAAATACTTTTAAACTAAATAATAAAACACTTTTTGGGTGTTTAGCTTTTTTCAAGCCAAGAAATCTGGCATAAATGTGACATCCTAGCACAGAAAGAGGGAATTCTCCACAGGAGGTAGATCCAAGACTCAAATGTCCATCTCAAACTGGCTTTCATCAGCTAAAAAAAGAAACAGATTAATTGAAGTGTTTCCAGGAAGCATTGTAACATAGACATTACATTTTAGTGTACTACATTTAATTTAAACTAGATACCAGGAATCATTGTAACATAGACAATACATTTTAGTGTACTACATTTAATTTAAACTAGATACCAAAGAACTATATTTAATCAGTAAAAACAAATTTTACCTGCCAATTCTTTCTCCTCCTCCAGCTCTTCTTTGAGATCTTGAAGTTTGGAGACGGGATGGTGTGAAGGAATGGTTACCCCAGGAATCTGGGGCAAACAGCAGGGTGGAGTCCGGGCGATAGGAGAGTTCCTACAGTCGAGGAGGAACTTCCTGTCATAAATGATCCGAGTTCCTGAAGAAGGGATAGAACTTGTTACAGCAGCCAATCACATGGTTACAAAAACATTTGCACTCTAGACTGCAGGCAGCCACAGGTGAAAAAAGAAAACATAATAAAAAAATTAAGACAATAATTAGACTACAAAGTTTTAGTATAAAGCTCTGAAGTCAAACATTATCTTGGGAATGTAAATAAGACTATTTAACAATCATAGTATTAGTTTAGTGCTCTGTTGCTGTTATGACTATACTGTACTCAACAGCCCTACCAGCAACTGAAAAACATGTTATGCAACCTCTGCAATTGAGTTCAATGTGTTCTGGACAAAGGCAGGGGGTTGGAAGGGTGTGGACCGAGAGGTTGGCATAAACAGCAGTCACAAATGTGGGTGGGTTACCCTGTTCAGTGGAATGCAGGGAGACCAACTGTTTCAGCAGGATTTTGTTAAGGGTCACTTTCCAGTTGTTGCAGCCTGTACTGCACAGTTGAGAAAGACATAGTTTTAAATATCAGGCCATTGCATTATGTTAAACGTGGGCAGTTTTGCTCCTGGGGTCAATCTCTTTAAACCATGTCCAAACCACATTTCACCCTTTTAGTTTTAGTATTAAAACTATTTAGACTTGGTACTTGTACTGCTATTAAATTGTTTTAGGGTGGGGACTGTATTCATGAAAAAAAATATTGTAGCATATTTGTACATTTCTGTCTTTGATTTTGAAGTGAACTGTGAACTGATCATGTTCTTGTCATGTTTTATGATACTCACAATTACGTCTTATATTTTACTTTCCACCCTGAGTGGCCTCAATGAACCCGTCATACCTTCAGCACAGAGAGTTCTGTTATTCCTGAAATCCACATCAGCTGTATAGGGGGAGGCTGCTTCTAAGAATTGCCTTTCCGATGTATGCTGCTACAGTTATAGCCACATACGCGAGATTTTCGAGCGAGGGACAAATGAGAAAACACGTCCAACCCTTATAGAAACTGGGTCGAGCGCTTGTTTTTTCACATGATTACATTAACTTAAAACCTTTTGCTGATATGTTATCGTTAATCAGATAAACAGACTTTAAAAAAAAACATATCTTGAGGCAAAGAGAGGCGTTGTGACTAACTTAGTGAGCGTAACAGGCGCTTGTGCAGCAACTGGAACGTGGTATTGCACGATCCAGACTACGTTATGCAGTAGCAAGACTGCGAACTGTCAAATAAAGTGCGATTTACACCATAAAACACGTTGAGTTAAAGTTTAGACATGGCCAATCTGAAATAATCAACTTGGTCGAACAGATGGAGAACAAAATGCAGCACATTGGCTAAAAGCGCCCAATGTTTGTAACCTTTAACAAGGACCGGACGCACGTGTGGCATGAAATAAAAATTTGACACAATTTGCTCGATCTCTAATTACCATAAAAAACTATACAATAGAATGCCATGCCAACATAATGTTTGTATTTTATAAAAACACCCAAGGTCCGTGGTATAAAGTCACGTTTGGAAAAAATCCAAAGCATATTTTAACCGTATAAAAACAATGTCTACTAATATCCAACCTTACCTCCTGGCGTGGTGGAAAAGAGAGTTCCGCCAGGGGTTTGACTGTAGCAGTCCGGTAGCTGAGACCAGTCTTTGAGTTGCAGGACACGCGTGGGAATGGGGCAGCTCTTGCTCTGCTGCGTGTTGGCAGACATTGTGGATGAAATGTTCCGCAATTTCTGCAGATAAATACAGTGATGCGATGACACTGCTGAGCTCCTTCAGTCCAGCACCCGTTTAGACAATGTGCAATCAAATTGACTTTAACAATGGTTTGGCAACATACAAATACAAAGATACTTTTTGATCGTTACAAACAGTACTAGTGTAGTGACACCCGATGAAGAGTGACTCTCTATACCCTGGACTGGAGGCGCTGTGGTGGAGAACTAGAGTGAGGGGGTATTTAACAACACCACAGACTACGTGACACCCATCATGTGATAAACGAGACTTAAGCAACAACAAAAACAGAGTGACATGCAGGTTTGCCAGACCTTTAAGGGAGTCTTATTTATGTAGTTTTTTTATTATACATTATATATAGTAATGTATCATACTGTGTTACAATTATAGCAACAAGTAACTCTTTTTTAATAAATAACCTATTGAATCATACATAAAGATAGATAGATGCTGTAATAGACAAGGGAATTTACATCACAGCAACAGACAGGCACACATTTCATAGGATAAAATAGCCCTGCGCATATACAGGGAGACAAATAGTCCATCATACAGACACAGCATACAGATATAATAGTGATTATTGGCTACTTCCTTTTATATTTTAAATCTTAAGACACATCACTAAAACGTTATTAATTATTGGGTTTATTCCAACATTGGTAAATACGTGCTTAAACAATATATCCATTTTTACACTTTATTAAGGCAGAAATCTCGTATACTATAAATCAAAACACTATATTTAAATTTAGCTCTAGAAGTGATCGCCTTTGGCTTCTCTTTTGAAGACTGCTGAGATGACAAATAAAATATCACTATGAATACAACCTTAGATAACATTTCTATAGACACTTATTTTTTACAATTTGTAAAGTAGGTTATTATTTTAATAAAAAATTATAGAAAATTTTAATGCATTTAACATTCCTTTATTATATATATTTTTTTCCTCTACTGTTTTTCTCCTGTCTTTATTTGTGCTTAAATGTATCTATTTTCATTTTACCTCTCTACTATGCTGTAACGTATATTCTTTACTGTGTTTTATGTCTTGACTATTTAATGCTTGAACGTGTTCACACCCGTTGTGTCTGATTCCGATACCCCAACCTTCCCCCAAACCCACGCGGAGATTGTACTGTCGTGTTTCCAGTAGATGGCAGTTAAAACACGGTCAAACGCTTTACTGATCTCAAAATAACTCCAAATAACGCTCATTTTGACGAAACCTTATGCATTTTCCTGTAGATGGCAATATATGCTCAGAAATGTAATTCATTGTTTTTTCCCCAAACCTAATTGTAAACGTGTCTAATTCCAATAATCGTATGCACAGAAATAGCAACAAACGTATTGTACAGGACCATTTTTACCCACCTATCTGGATTTTAACCCCCTAAAAGTTACTAAAATGGGTCTGATACACCTACACGAGTAATACTTTGTATCTAAACCAACATTTTACTGTATTAACATAGATCCCCCTATTTCTTCTGTTTGATTATCCAAAGTATTATTGAAATATGTCTGATAGACATACACAAGTAAGCAGTAGAGTGTGTCCACAACCCGCGTTCTCTCAACCATAAACGAAATATATTTAATTTCACATCCCAACCTGCAGTCGGCGACAAACGCCACTGAGTTTCCGCCTTCAATTCGGGGAACTGCGCCGTATAGGGTTGCCGTTGACAGCGCGTTTTCTCCTTTGCGTTTTTATTATTCATAAGTAAACATTTTCGTCATAGATTAATTTAGCACTATCGTTGAATATTTTATTAAAAGGCTGATTGCCTTAACTCACCTTAACTGGCTTTGTTTAAGTAAAAGAAGGGTCTTCCGGGGGTTTTATCATACGGTATGTGGTTTAGCAAGCTCGCTAAGCTAGCACTTTCAGTTTTATTTTCTCCCATGTGCAATTTATTTTGAGCTTTAAAGGAAACACACATATTTACTATACACGTAGAGACATATTCTTTGTTCACATTTACTTTAGACTTATGTTTAGTAGTATATAGCATAAACCTTTTGTTAAATACGTACAGATGTATAAATCACGCATAGACGTTAAACGCGTATAGGTTTTGTTGACTGAGAATTTTGTATATATCTTGAGTAATCTGTTATGCTGTGAGAAGCATAACAGAAGTCAATGTGAGAAGTTGCCAATGGTCTTAAATGCAAATCACTTTTGGAATGGACAGATTAAGGTATTAAACATGCAATCTAATCCTGTATAAATTAATCATCTTGTGTTTTTCTATTGAGCAGTATTATTTTTATTATGGCGGATGGAGAGGGGTTTGTGGTCCGAGTCAGGGGGCTGCCATGGTCTTGCTCTGTAGATGAAGTTCATAGATTTTTTTCAGGTAAACCAGTGTGTGCACAATATTGGTCAGTATGTCAAACAGTATTGTTTCCAGCATTTCAGTTTTCACACTTAAATTTCATTACAGAGTGTAAAATTGCAAACAATGGGACAAGCATACATTTTACATATACAAGGGAAGGACGACCAAGCGGAGAGGCATTCGTTGAGTTTGAAACAGAAGAAGATCTTAAAATCGCAGTAAAGAAAGATCGTGAAACCATGGGGCACCGTTATGTAGAAGGTAGGCTTTTGTTACAGCAGACAATTAGATGTCTTATAATTAATCTGTAAATGTAATAATACATTGATGTATGGTTTCAGTATTTAAGTCCAATAGTGTTGAGATGGACTGGGTTCTGAAGCACACTGGACCGAACTGCCCAGACACAGGAGGAGATGGCCTGGTTAGGCTCCGTGGGCTGCCCTTTGGATGCAGTAAGGAGGAGATTGTCCAGTTTTTTGCAGGTATGTCTGTTGGGTGGTTTGAGATCATCCTTCCCAAATACTCTATTAACATATAAGATTTGCAGTAGTTGTTCTTAGCATTGGACCATCACTTGCAAATGTAGTTTTTCTTAAAGGAGCTAAGCAAGTGTTTAGTTTCAGTAGCCTAATTCTTAATTAGGAATAGGTGAATTTTATATTGAAGCTTTGAAATTGGATCAAGAGAGGAAACCTCAAGGACCAAGAGGTTTTCATTTCTACCTGCTTCCCAGCAAATAAGAAATATATTTAATCTCATGTATTATTTCTTTTATATTTCCTCAGCCCTATTTTAATTTCATAGTAATGATGGGCAAATTGTTTTTTTTTATATTATTATTAATAAGTGCATTTTTCATTGCTTGCCAAACATACAAAGGGTTGAAAAAATGCCAAATAGACGTTTGGGATAAGTGACTAGTGTTTTTTGGCACAACATATGCCTAATTTGTAGCAAGTATATTGAAACCCCATGTGGTATGTTTATATAGTGTCTTTTCTCATGTCACGTAAAGAGAAACCCATAGAAAAATATAAAGTCTTGTTAATGGGCTTGTGACTTAATTTGTCCCCCACTGGGGTTATCTGTCCTTGGGTTGAAGGGTTGGAAATCGTGCCAAATGGGATTACATTGCCGGTGGACTTCCAGGGGAGGAGTACGGGGGAGGCCTTCGTGCAGTTTGCTTCACAGGATATAGCCGAAAAGGCTCTAAAGAAACACAAGGAAAGAATAGGGCACAGGTGGGGATGGCTGGTTGGTTGCCTGGAAAACTTGCTTTTCTTATGGTGTTCCCCTCACAAAATCTTTCAGACATGACTGCACATCAACCAATAGTGATACTGACACCGGGTGTTTTGATCACAGTTTTTAAAACATCTACAAGTGCAACAGCCTTAATGTTCTTACGTAGGCTGGTTTGTGCTTTGTCATTAGTGCTGAGTGAACCATTGAGCGTTATATATAGAGGCAACAAGTGAGTGCTTTTCATTTCGTAGGCCAAGTGTCATTTCTGTAGCACACAGAAATTGCAACAGAATGGTTTGTTTCATGAGCAGACATTTTTGGTATGACGATCCCAAGGTCCCTCACAGTTCAAGATCCTTTAAACACAGTCCAATGTTTTTTAAGCGTCACAGAGCAACACTATTTACAGTTCAATAATAAACTACTGTACATTAGGAGGAAGTTTTTTAACATTATACGTCTAAGCAGAACAGAACAAATACACGTCTAAGCAGAACATTCTAAAACTGTCATATCAGTGCTAGACTATAGATTCACAAAGATGATTAAAGGAAACTTCCTTGGGTAGAACCTGGTAACATGGCCACTCAGCACTAAGCGCATTGACGTATGAATTTCAGTGCTTCTGCCATTCTGAAGACTTCAGATGTTGAGCAGCCAGTAAAACAGGTAATAAATACTAAGTTAGTCTGAAGTGCTTTGTTCTTTATTCTCTGCTACAAGTGAGACAATAAAACCAGAGTAAAACAACAGCAGCTGTCTTTGGGTGACCATAAGAAAAGTTCTTCGTAATGAAGGGTTGAATGAAACTAAATATGAAAGGGTTATATGTTCTGTCTCTGTCTGTGTCTCTTTTTGGGAAGCTGTTACATTAAAGTCACTGAATGGAGATGCTGACAGTACAATAGTGCCCAGACTGATTCTATATAAGGGTGTCTATTTATTAGAGCAGTACAGACAGCCTTTATTTGTACTGTACGCAGGAATGCTGTCATCTGTAGCTGTTAGCACGGGGTGCCATCACTCTGGGTTTATCTCCTTAGGTATATAGAGATCTTCAAGAGCAGTCGTGCAGAGGTGCGCACACACTATGAGCCACAGCGGAAGGCCATGGGCATGCAGAGGCCGGGCCCATATGACAGACCTGGAGGCGGTGGTGGCGGTGGTGGTGGCGGCCGCGGCTACAACAGCATGGGCAGAGGAGTCTCCTTTGAGAGAATGAGACGTGGAGGATACGGGGGAGGTAAGAGTGGCTGTGGTCAGGCAAAATATATCAAGTTCAAGATGAGCTCTTATCAAAAGCATTATTGATTTCCACAAAAGAGTAACACAAACACACACTGGAATGTAACTGTTTGCTACATTTCAAAATCAGAATTAGTATTAAAAGTACTTAGATTTTTGTTGGAAAAAGGCTTCTAGGTACCGAGAATGAAAGTGAAACAAGCACTTCACAGATTTAACTGCTTGTATATTTGATATGTTATTAACATAAGTAACAATAATTAGCATTATCCAACAAGTTTAATAACATGTAGGCTGAATGTGTTGAAATACAGTAGACTGGAAGTTTACTGGAAGGGAGAATGTTTTTACGTACTGTAGCAAAAATACAAGTTTTGCATTTCTGCTTTAAATCTGTGAAGTGCTTGTTTCACTCTTTCTCAGTACCTAGAATGGTCATTTATTCTCTATGGTAATTAACAATGAAATGCTGCAAATTTCCTTAAATAATTATCTTTAGAACCCAGAGGTTGTAGTCAAACCCCAGGATTGATCCAAAGGTTCAGATGGAAGGAACCTTTTGCTCTTTTCATAATCAGTCACCTCCTCTAAAGATATAACTGTGTGCACTTAAGCAACATAAACAATGACAGGCTTATCAGGCAAGATGATTGTTTATCTTGTTTTTGTTTGTTTCTGAGATGGTCGCTATGGAGATGGAGGCGGCTCCTTTCAGAGCACAACAGGTCATTGTGTGCATATGAGAGGTCTTCCATACAGAGCCACTGAGACCGACATATACAATGTAAGTCCTTATGTGCAAAAAGACACTGGTACAAAAGCAAACAATTGTTTGTATAAAGTAAATTCTATTAATTACTCATATTTGGTTAGTCCAATAAGATTTTGCTGTCTGTTAATTGTCTCCATCTTATTTGTTCTTAGTTTTTCTCTCCACTAAACCCAGTGCGTGTTCACTTGGAGATTGGTCCTGATGGGCGAGTGACAGGAGAGGCAGATGTAGAGTTTGCCACGCATGAGGACGCTGTAGCTGCCATGTCAAAAGACAAAGCCAATATGCGTAAGTGCTGTGTGTGCAGTGATGTTTAAAGTGATGGTTCACCCAAAAGCACAAAATTGTCATTCGCTTACCCTGGTGACCCTGGTCCCCATCCACTTTCATTGTATGGAATACAATAAATCAAAGATGTTTGGGTGGAAAAAAATAAAGGAAAATTTCATTTTGGCCTTTAGTGGTAACATTACAAACACTAGCTAAGTTAATTAGGTTTACTCAAGATAATTATTCTGATCTGAATGACCCTTTTGTGCAGAGCACCGTTATGTGGAACTGTTCCTAAATTCAACAGCAGGGGGTGGAAGCGGGGGATACGGAGGTCAAATGATGGGCGGTATGGGTAAGAGCTGCTTCACATCCTGTGAGATCAGTAACACACACAGAGCACATGCGCAGAGCAGCTGTGATGTATAATAAGGCATGATTGTTGCTCTTTAGGAAATCAGTCATCTTACGGACACAGCAGCCAGCAGATGGGCTCTGGCTACAGTGGGGGTTATGGGAACCAGAGTGGCATGGGTGGCTACAGTGACTACAGTGAGTGTCAGCTCTTCCGTAGGTCTGCTAGCCGGTGCCATGCCAAATCCTATCGCCCTTGGACCCCTAGGGGTAGCTGTTTGTAATGCCTGATTAAAAAGCCTTTCGTGTTATCCTGTTGTAGCTGATCAGGTAAATACAATCATAATTAAACAGTACTTCAATGCCAATAATATAATT
The DNA here is from genome assembly GCA_036877545.1 of Yasuhikotakia modesta. Taxonomy (NCBI): domain Eukaryota; kingdom Metazoa; phylum Chordata; class Actinopteri; order Cypriniformes; family Botiidae; genus Yasuhikotakia; species Yasuhikotakia modesta. The sequence goes on along the minus strand of JBAJNP010007290.1, from coordinate 7,427 downwards.
TTAATAAAGTTTGTCTGATATTACATTGACATAGTACCTTTCTGTTGTGATACCTAAAATATAATAAATGTATGCTCCTGAACAATTCATCACTATATTGAAATTTAAGGTTTTTTTATAACTTAAAAACAAGTTTTTACAATATCGGAGAATAAAACTGAACATTATGTGCAGTAACCTGACATAGGTTTCATTTGATTTACATAAAGGTTTAATTTTTAGTGTTTAATTTTACCATTGTAGTTTCAGTTATATAATGTGATTATGATATGTTTAATTTAAAAGACATTGCTCTATTTTGTTAAACATATACAACAAGTTCTAAAAAGCAATATGGTTTGAGAGGCTGTTCTGTATTGTGAGTATAGTCTTGGCTAAAAGACTTTGTTAAAGTTGAGACGTTCACAATATATAGCACTTATTTCTTTTAAAAATGGTTACAGAGCAAATTAAAAATGGTAAAACAAAGCAAATTAATTACCTACCATCATTGCACTAAAATATATAACCCCTAATATGTAAGTCTAATAGTCCTCTGTGGGGGCTTATATTTTATATATATATTGTGTATTTTAACCAAAGCTATCTGTTTAATAATTTGATTTAACATTGAGCATCACAAGAATTCCTGCAAATTGTTCTCTGATCCATATAGTCATTTAGAATCATAAAATCATATAAGGGGTCCAAGTAGGGCAGGATTTGACACATCACTGAGTGTGACTGTCAGACATCACAGAGAACTCCCTGGTTCTAAAATGTGTATTTCTCCCTCCTGTCAGGTAATCAGGGCGGAATGGGTGGCAGTTACTATGGCGGAGGTAACCGTGGATCTTTGGGCATGAATGGTCTCAACAGTGGGATGGGGGGAGGCTGGGGGATGTAGCCTCTGGGTGGAGGGGCATTTCATAACCTACAACAAACCTTAATTTGAGCAGTGTCTTTTCTTTTTTGTTTTGTATCCATCTTTAAAGACAGTTGTGCTTGCTATTCTTTATGGTACACAGGCAAACAATTTTTGCCCTGTTGGCATCATTTTGGGGGGAAATAATTCAGTTTTCTCAACATCTATCCCCTGTTTTTGTAAGAAGATTTAGTAATTTCTATTCAAAGAAATGCTTTACCCATGTAACACACTGGAAAGGTGCCTGTAAAACTGTTTTTTATAGTCAAATAAGGGGGGGGCGGGGGGCAGGGTTATTTTTCTCATAGTGGGACACTGGGCAAACCGTATCAAAGCCTTAAGTACATGTGGACATCTTTACACACATAGGTTTATCAGTGATTGTAGCATGTCATATCTCAAACTTCTCCATCAGAGGTGTTTTGCATGCACTCAATGCTTCATTCAGGCTGATAGTTTAAGAAAATATGACTATTATTTTAAAGCATGGTTTCAAATGATGAATTCCATTTTGTCGCATGTTGTTGTTGTATTTGCCAGCATTTGTTCTTTCCCATGCAATGTTTCAAACCTGTGTTTTCAAACCTGTGTTTTCAGTGTAGTGCACCAAGCAACAGATGTCTGAACTGGTTTCTTCATAGGTGTACTGAGTTCTTGAGGCAGTGTTTATTAAATCATGTACAATTCTAATTCTTTAAACTTGATTACAGCTTTATGAACACAAACATATTCTCATTAGGTACAATACAAGAAGTGTTTTAAACATCCTAAAATAAATTTTCTATTCAGAGATTTAAAAAGTTTCATAAAAATGATTCTGATTAATTTAAGCAAATTGCAGAAAGTTCAGAAATGTATTTGCTTCTCAGTTTTGCATAATTGTAAATGTAGCTACCCGCTAATTTTGGAAAAAAAAAAACACTATGAACTTCATTATTAGGCTTCATTAATAATATGCAAGCAGAACAAATTTGTGTAAATTCACACAACATACTTTAAATTAATTGATCAATAAATTGTCCTATTCAATGCATTGAAAATAGTAATTTTTATTTCTTTTTTTTTAAATATATTTCATGAATGAGGCCTTTTGTTCCTCAATAATTTGACTTTACCTACTAATTTTATAGTCAACATAGTCAATACTCATTTTGACTAATGAGAGCACTGCTACCTGATAAGCTGGTATTGTTTGTGTCAAACATGCACAACCTGTGGATTAATTTGTTATAGTACTCTTATCAACAATTAAATTTATAAAAGGCATAATTGAACAGTCTCGGTAAACAAAACAGAAAAAAGTCTGATTTTAAAAAACAATATTTAACAAGGTCACATGATTAAAGATTAAAAAGATTATGAATCCTTTGCATCCACCCATGGTGAACACTAGAAAGGCTAAAATGGAGAATATCAATAAAAATACAATAATCTTTATATTACTGTTAATATCTTACTTCAAGAAACCTTTTTATATAATTTTATAATAATCACAGGTTTTAATCAAACAGAAGGCATATATGTTGCAAATTACAAAATTATTACATAAATCGTTCAAAAAAGGAAAGAACGAGAGTTGGTCAGAGTCACATGATTAGCAAATACCTACAGTAGGTGTCGTCAGGAGCTGATGGAACTCATCTGGAGCAGGAGAGAATGACAGACGTTGCAGACGCGGACCGGCCTGGGGTATGAGGGGAGGGCAAGCTCATTATTGGAGCAGCTGTTGCAATAAATGTCTCCACAGTTCCTGCAGTGGTGCTGCAAAAAAGGAGAGCTAAATTACAGGTGTAACAGAGTGAAGGGAAATAAGCAGGAAGTGCTTACTTTTCTCCGAGAGATTGAGAACTCTTTCTGACATTGTTTACATTGTGTAGCTTCATAATCTTTCAGCCAGGCATGACCCTGAAAAAAACACAATCCGTTACCAATTCTTCATATCAGTATATCTGATGGGACTTTCTTTTTTTTACTTGGTGAACGGTGGACATTCTGCACAGTTAAATAACTGACACTTTACAAGTCAATTTTAATAGCAACTACTGCTGTCATGAACTAAAAATGAAGTTATTTTACAGCATTTATTAATTCTAGTAGATGTAAATTTTAATTTATTTTAAACATGTTTTTACATGTTTTTGACACATTTATTAAATCAAATAATTTATCTGTTAACATCAATGTACAATAAAAATCAGCAACTACCAAAACTAATAGTTTACCCAAAATTAATAAATGCTATAAAAGTGCACTTTTGGTAACAAAAGGAACCATATTGTTTACATAAGTTTACACTTGTAATGTTTCCATGTTATACATACTGTGATAATTGGTTTTTATATATTTGTTTGATTTAAAAATAATTCTGCAGAAGCAAAATTAAGTAAAATTACCAACAGCAAAGCTTAATTTCTATGATTTTTCTTTATGTTTTGTACCTTTAAGGCCTTGTTGACCTCTTTGAAGTCCTCCATCTTGAGTTTTGACCTGAAAGCAGGATTTCAAGTAAAATGTCTAAAGTTAAAACTATAGATTATTTTTGTTGTACAAAAATTTGACAGATGAGATGCCGAAGAACACGAGGAACTTACTGGCTGAGATGATGGCCCATCTCTTGTAGGGCCTGTTCCTGTTCCTCACAAAGCTGCTGGAGCTGCTTCTTCTCCTGCTGAAGTTCAAGCAATTCCTGCAGACAGAATTACCACCGTAAAAAAGCTCTACCCAGTGACCTTTTGTAACAATGACAAAGTACATTCCTGCTTAGGTTTTGTCTGCTTCACATTCATTTTTTCATGGTATTGGTGAAGTAAAATCTTGTTAACGATTTTAACAGCAGTCCATCCCACCGTCTGCAGGCCTTGCAGCTGCTGCAGCTGTGTGTGCAGCTCTGCGCTGTTGTCCTGTTCTCTTTGCAGCTCCTTCTGCAGGTTCTGGCGCTGTTCCTTCTCATTGCTCAGCTCTGTCTCCAATCCTGCCCTGTTGGAAGAGAGATTTTAGTGAAGCAAAAGCTCTGTATACAGCTTGGATTTTGAGAACCACAATTCCAGAGTTCTGATTGGTTAACCTGAGCGTGTCAAGGTCAGCAAGACGCTTCTGTAGAACGTTCAGTTTTCCTTTCATCTCAGATTTCAGCTCGTTCTGTCTTTCATCTGCATTCTTGCGCAAATTCTCTGAATTTTGAAGCCTGCAGGGCAATCATTCTTGTTTTACAACATTTAAACTGGATGTGATTTCTTAAAGGCATGTGGGTTTGGAATAGCATGAGTATGACCTCTGTTCCAGTTCTTTCATGGCCGCCTCTATCTGAATCATTTTCTTCTCAAGTTGTTGCGTCTCCTCCTCTTTTCTCCCTGATACTCGGTCAGAATCCTAATGGGGTAGACAACAAGACATCCATGTTATCTGAATCCAGCCTATTGTAAGTAGCATGCTGTAAAGACAACAATGTGCAGAACCTGTGCTTTATTGAACATCTGCAGGTTGAGGTTCTTGACCTGGTCCAGCTGTTGTCTCAGTGCCATCAGCGTGTCTTGTTTCTCGTGAGTGTCTTTTTCCAGGAGCTTCATGGCCACTTCCATTTCCTGCTTCAGTCCTGTCTGGAGTTCAAGCTCCTCCTGCAGCTCCTGATTGGTCAAACAGCACACTCATTTCTGTGTGTTGTACACAGCATTGACTCACTGATTACTGTTCCAACTGTTGATGTTCAGTCTCACCTGCCGAATTCGTTTCTCCTCTTTGTACTGTTTCCACACAACATTGTACATTTTATCCAGACCTTTTCGTGTCTGTCTGTATGTTTCCAGCTCCACCTGACTGTCCTGAAAAGTCACCTAAAAAGGCAAAATTAACAATTACCACATACCAAATATGAGTAATGTTTGACTTACTCAATGCGTAAATAAAGTGACAGGCCAACTGGAAAATAACTTGCAAAATGCCACCCTTCACCCCAAACCCACATCAACTGACCACTGGTTGGAATTGTTGGAATGTTGAAACTGAAACTATGCCTCACTGAACGATTTCCCATCAGAAGCTGAGAAAGAAACTAGTTCAGTTTGTCTTTGAGCTCCAGAAGTTCAAATTCCTTTCTGATCTTCTGACACATTCCTGAGACTGATCTCACTGAAGTATGAGAAACTAAATCCTGAGCAGTTTTTATGTTTCAGTATGAGTTTCTTGTATGATGATGCGTGGCAAATACAACAGTGTATCATTGACAAAGGGACAGTTGTGTTTGTGTCCATAGACCTCACCTCCTCTTTTTTCTGACTCGTCTGAAGAATATTTGCATTCTCATTTTTAAGTTGCTCCTGCTCCTCACGCAGAGAGTTGATTCTGTCTGTGGCCACTGTGAGCTACCCAGAAGACACCAACTTTAGATAACAGCCTTTATCTTTAAGTGTAAAGATACAGCCTGGAAAGTGAAATCCAAGCAGTGGGACATCATTCTGTTTGATATGATTGAGTTTTGAGATCCTGACCTCTTCAATGAGCTTGGAGTTGGTCTTCTCCAGTGAGTCCATCTTGGCCTGCAGGTCCGTCACTGAGCAGCTCAGATGTCGGTTTAGCTCTTCAGTATAGTGCTTCTGGTCCAGAATGGCTGTCATTTTTGCATCACTGTTTGCAATAAAGGACATGATTGGATATTCATTATATTCATTACAACATATAAAATCTCTTAACACCATTTTCTGCTTAACTGATGTTTTAATGATTATTGAAATATCAGCTAACAGATCACATGATATGACAATCAGTATGTCAGCAGTATTGGTCAGTGTTTACTCACTCCTGTGTGCTCTCAGCTGTTTGTGGGTCTTTCAGGTACAGTGAGAAATCAATGACACACACCTGCAGTGATTAGAAGAGTGTTAATCAGAGTCCTATCACAGTCCATGTCTATTGTAGATGTTGTGTGAACTGCATGTTTCACCTGAGTATCCAGATCTTCTTCTTTCACACACAGATTGGCATCAATCACATTCAGACCCACCAGCATGCCCACCACCACAGCCCCCTCCTCTTCCATCATAAGAGACCCAGGCTCATACAATTCTCTGAATCAGAGAATCAAAATGAGCTATTTACTTTAAAAATTACATTTAACAACACAATTCTGGTTTATATTAAATAAACATCCGAACACTGTTAGGTATCTGTGTTCACACTTTCTCCTCCTATGACAAACCAACAACGACAGTTCACCAGAAATGTCTCAGCTGACTTATTAAAACCAGTAAGTAATTGTGTATATAGTTAACTGTTCTCACCCTAGAAGGTCTCGCCTATTTATAAGGACTTTCATGTAATCTGCAATTTTTTTCTGCATGACAGCAAGATGCAGCCACGCTCGAGCTCTTCCAAGCCCTGTCCTGAAAATGCATAAAATCTCAATTTATAAAACAGATTCTGCCCTTTAATGACACTGTTTTATATGTGACATATTCTTGACACCATTCTGGGGACCTACTTGAGTCCAGGCATGTCACGCACACTGGTGGCAATGTCAGCTGACTCTGGGCACAGCCTTTCTATCGACTCCAGTGGAGCCCAGATAGATTTACTCTGACCAATAAAAGACTTCCTCACTGTCCAAAGGAGAAAAAAAACCATGCAAATATAATAAGGCATCAGAATTTCATCTATATGCATGTGTGAATCATGTGAATGATGAATATGTGTTTATGTATCCTATCACCTCTCAAACCATGTTTAAGGCAGTGCTCCAGAACCACAAAGAATTGCTGTAGGGGAGGATACTCTGAGTCCAGCGTCCGCCCGAGACTGAGAGAAGACTGGATCAGAACCTTAATGCTAAGCTTCATCATGCTGAGAAGGTTTGACCTCTCCACTGCCATGGGATCTTTCACAGCTGAACAGATCCAAACAGCCATCACATCTCTGTTACAGTAACAAGTGCAAACACTTTCTGTCACATCTGAAACAGTCATCAGCTTACCGGGAACTGAATTGCACTCTGTTGATGCAGTGTAAAAGCAAAACAGTGAATCACAAATTACAATAACACAGAACAAGCTTTAAAAGGAAGTTGAGGGGAAGCAGAAGTTCCTGTAGTAGAAGATCATATATTTGTAGACTATTTGTAGATATTAACAGCTTGAATACATAAAACTTTGTGAGAAAGACAAGAAAAGACATTTAAGTACTAAAGTGAGAGGAACCTTCATTTGAATGTAGATTTATTCATCCTCTCAGTGCTGTAATGGTCTATAGTACATTCATCACTTTACTGTTATTAACACAGTTTCTTCGCCAATATATAACAGTGACAGGATGTGAGTATTACAGAAGCCTGAAACAAAAAGGGTAAGGAATTCACCCCAAAAGTTCTGCCTAGTTACTTAACCTTCCAGCAACATTTATCCATTTACCCTGGATAACATTAAGAAATACTGTCAATACATTTCAATTGAATGTGCTCATTACCTAGTTCAAAACATCTAGTAACAGCTTTGATTAATTGATAAACCTGTACTGGATAACAGTAAGATAACAGGTA
>JBAJNP010007289.1:0-22982 GCA_036877545.1 Yasuhikotakia modesta | reverse complement strand
GCAAGCATTTTAGCCCAACAAAATTCATGTAATATGTCAAACCTTGAACCCAACCACCCACAGCATGAGTGTAAAAGCGACCAAATTTCGCGGAAAAACTGTGGATTTGGCAACACTGGTAGCTCGTGCACGTAGCGTTACACGTAATGCTGACGTCATCACGCTACTTCCGCTGTCGGGACCGGTGATTTGCGTTTTGTCACTTTAGCTTCTTAAGTTCACGTCAAGGATGTCGAAACCGAAGTTAATCGTTTTTGACCTCGGTAAGTTGTTAATGTTTGAGACTGTTACGTTATGCTACGTTATTTTTTTTAGAAACAAATGGCAACCAATTACTTTATGCGCTCAATAATAAAAGGAGCTATAGAAGCAAATTGCATTACAGTTGAATTAAACAGCACATAATGTGTCCGTGTATAATGTGCTTTACTGAAAAATGTCCCATGGTTTTAATGTTTATGGTTAAAGCTTTTACTTTCACGTTTGATTTCTGTTAGATTACACCCTTTGGCCGTTTTGGGTGGACACACACGTGGACCCGCCCTTCCACATAGACGACAGGTTTGTCTCCTTTTATAATGGGGGTATTTATTGTCTGATCGTCCTCAAGTTTCATTCACATCATTGTATAGCTTCTCTACAGCCTCCTGTTTGTTTTTCTTACAGTGGGGTTGTGAGAGATAGAAGACACGCCACAGTTTCCATTTACAATGACACACAACAGATCCTGAACTCCCTCCACAGGCAGGGGTTCAAGATTGGCATCGCATCGCGGTAAAGTTTCAGCTTATAAAGGATCACATCATATGAGTGACACAAACTGTTTTATATATGGCTAAATCAATTGTAAGTCATCCTATTGAACATAATAATAATGTTGTATGTTGTTTTCTAAACGTAATACGTTCCTATTACAAGCTTTGGTTACCTGTTGAGTCACGTGACTGATGCTGTTTCTTCCTCAAAGAACCAGTGAAGTGGAGGGAGCCAATCAGCTGCTTTCACTCTATAATCTCAACCAATACATTTCTTTCAAAGAGATCTACCCTGGGTCAAAGGTCACTCACTTTAAAAGGTAAAGTAGCGAATAAAATAATATCTAATGTTATCTAATATATTTGACCACTTTTATGAGACTTTTTTGTACTTTACTTTTTGTAATTTAAGCATTTGTTTGTATCTGTTCAGAGCAGATGTGCTGTAGTGTGTGTGTGTGTGTGTGTTTGTGTGTTTGTGTGTGTGTGTGTGTGTGTGTGTGTGTGTCTGATGGCTGTGTTTTGTCTCCAGGCTTAAAGCTGACAGTGGAGTCCAGTTCTGTGACATGATGTTTTTTGATGATGAAGAAAGGAACATTGTGGAGGTCGGACGGCTGGGTGAGTCTCTGTTGATCTTCAGTGTGGATGTTTGCAGAGCTTTCAGGTCTAAAAGTGATTTTATTTTCTGGCTTTCAGGTGTTCATTGTGTGCCGGTTCACAACGCCATCACCCTGAAATTAGTCCATAATGCACTGGAGCAGTTTAGCAAGAAGTCTTGCTAAGTAACAGCTGCTGCAGTATGTATGAAAAATAAAACAAGATATATTTGTTATATGTATAACACACACACACACATATCCCGTATATGCACATCTATATGAAACCATAAATGATTATTTGTGTTTTTATATTTTTGTTTTTATCAGGTCTAACAGTTGTTAGTGTAACTGTCCAACACAAGCTCATTGTGTTTCCAAGTTATTGTGTTTAGTTTTACAAAATATTATGCAACAGAAAGAATATGTGCAAACATAAATGTCTGGTATTTATTTGTCAAATAAATGTATTTGTTCATTTTGTGTGTGTCTTAGTTTCACTTTCTAACTTGATGTATTCAGGCTGCATGTTCTTTAAAAAGCAAAGCATATGTTTTATAATGAAATATTTGTGAACTGTGTTGCTTGTAAACATTACATCAGAATACACAGCTACATTTTAAAGCAATGAATGGAAAACATAGTTTTTGCTTACACTGGGTAGTTATAGAATATATGGGCGGGGCTTAATTGAAACGTTCATATCTGGAGCCCCGTTATAGGCCATGATCTTTAAGGACATGTGATACAAATATATATGAAACATAGTTTTAAAATTATTACTTTTTAGGCGTTAAAGTAGTGAAACATTCCCCTAAAGAATCACCCCATTATATTTCTTTATGCTGCCCACAGTTCATTTATTCCCCCAATGTAAAGGCAGTGGCCTTACGGTTCCTGGGAGAAAACAAATGTGAAAATATTTCATGAAGGTTTCATTTCTCCAGCTAGAACACAAACAGCCAGAGGACCTCCCCTCAGAGCAAATGACAACAGGGTCTTTCGTAATTTTCATAACTCACAATTCTCATAACCAAAGATACATTTTCCCATTTACAATATGAGATAGCAATAACAAGGGAATCGGACTTCAGAGAGTAACCAATCACGTTCCACCTTCAGGGGCTGAATGCAAAGGTCTAGAAGAGTTTTAGACCAAAGTGATTTTGTGAGTGCGCATTACAGGTATATGTACTGTCTTGAAGGTATAGTTGTTTTAAACTTTAAAAACTTTTTATCGCTCTGTCGAGGTTTGTGTGTTTTCCTGAATTATTTAGGGTCTGGAGGAACTGTGGCCCACATTGCGAGGTCTGAAACCTCACCCCTCTTTCTTCTAATTTAATGGCATGCTACCTCTGACTCCTAATGGTGCGCTTTTGCCCGCTGGCTCTTCTGAATAAATGATTCTGTGTCGTGCTGACAATCTGTTAAGATAAAAGCTTGAAGTGCTGTATCTCTCTCAGTTCAAGAGACAGACAGGAAAACGCGCTTGATCTAGATTTCTCATCCTGAGGCCTAAAGCCCACAGCTTTCACATCTAGAACAGCATCTAGATTTTCTTCTGTTCTTCTTCATTTTCTACCGTCTGATGAAAAACACAACATTTATGGCGTGATACAATGGTATTGTTTTCATCAGATGTGAACGTTTGCATTTCAGATTGTTTTAAAATCTGAAAACTTTTGCAAGGCTAGAGCAGTGAATGAAACTTGTTTGGAAATATAAATGTGTGAAAATCGTTTGTCCAGCAGATTCCTGTCGAGAAAGGACATTATTGTGGCAGACAGGCTTGAAAAGGTTTTACAGCATATCTTGAACCCTCTGCTTTCCGTTCTCTTCATCTGTGCCTTTTGTACATTAATTGCACCAAATGAATGCATTGAATTGACGGCGCTAATACAAATCAAATTGACACTTTAATAAAAGCATTGCAATCTCGTGCTTTATGTTTGGGAAGTTTGTCGTGCCAGCGATGTGTTGGTGGATCTAAAAATGATTTCAATTATTCACGCCAGCTTTAAACATTGATGCAGTGGATTATAATTACAGACCGAAGCCAACATCATATATTTAAAGGTTTTAATGAACCGTTAAAGATAAATAACAGCCTTAACGCACGAAAACCTTTATAATAACTAATAGCATGTTTGATTTAAGCCATTATGTATATTAATGGGTTTGAGGGAAATTGGGTTTTTTAATACGTTAATATTCTCAAGACATTAAAACTGTAGAAGCAGGAAAAATATAACGACTCCATTTTATATAAGTATTATCCTTACGACGTAAAACTAACGATAAATTATGATTTCTAACCCATTATTTCTAACCATTATGTCTAGTTATGTAAAAGATTTTATTGTACACTGCAAGATGTTGCATCACAAGAACTGTTTTAAATGACAGGAAGACAGAGAAAATCGCTTTAAATGTGTCACACCGTATTAAACCGAGAACGTCGCTTTAAACGGGAAGCGTGTTTCGTTCGGTGACCCTTTAATACGCCCGTCGATCGTAACACCTGCACAGTGATGCCTGAAATCACAAGGTGAGCTTGACAGTTCAATTATTCAATTATTGTCATTTCTAGAAAGACTTAAAAAGCCCGAACGAAACATCTTTTGTGTTGCACAGACAAACTCGTGTTTGAAATGAGGGTAAGTTTTCACACTATGAAAGTTCACGGTACCATTTATTGAATATTAGTTCATCAGATCATATATACATGTTGGGAAATGTCACCACCTGCGTCCTGTGGTTTACAGGACGCCAACGTTTACAGACAAATACGTCTAAAAAGCTCATCAGTTTCTCAGTTGTATTTACATCTGTACATGAAAACGATACACAGGAAAACCAAGGGGAAGAAAACTAAAGATACATGTGAAACGATCACATTCGGTTCAAAAGTTCATTGTCTCAGGATTTTAGTTGCATAGGCTCAGATCTTAATAAACTGAAAGGGTTAAATAAGTTCTTGCAGGTGTGAACTGTCTAAACCAAAAAAGTAATTGACTTCAGATTAAGCCATGCAGAACATTTTATTTTGCATTTATGCCCGTGTTTACTAGTAGAAAAATTCATAATCCAGCCATTTGAAACGTTTTACTTACTTGCTGTCAAAATTTGTGAGAAAATGTTCACTTATTAAAACACAAGCATCAATATGAATTTGTCAGCGATTGTACATATTTCATGAGACCTATTTTTCAAACAATGCAGCTTGCAGGGCTGAAATCAATATTTCAGAAATGACATGTTTCATAACTTTGGCTTGACATGCCAGCGTGAATTATTCACTTAAGTGTAACAGGAGAGTCGCTTTTGTAACACAGACCGCTAGTGTTCATGGGGTGGCTCAACAGAACCTAACGACACCAGAACCCGATCAGACATCTCATTTTAGTGGATCTCAAAACCGTTTGTGCCACATGTATGCTGTGACCTGTACATTTTAATATCAACAACTTAAGCATAACTTATAGTAAATAATGTACAGGCAATATACTTGAAAATATACAACAAAATTATTGTTAATTATATGTGTAGTTTGTGTCATCTTATGGCACCTACACACACAACCCGACAGAGCATCTAAACACTAAGAAAAACTCTGGAAAAAGTGTCTGATGGATAATAATGAACAAGTCCTTCAAAATATCAATCTCTCAAGCTTTGGTTGCAAAATGAAATGTCACTTTTCCTCTGGTCTTGTGATGCCCACAACCACTGAAGATGACAGATGTACAGCGTTCTCTTATATACTGCACCAGTGTGTGTGTGTGTGTTCAACTCTCAGCACAATCATACATAAATCTGTCTCATTTAGGCCCTAATCACACTCTACACAAATAGATCATGCGTCACTGCGCGTAAAAAGCGTCAGCGCAAATGCATGTATTGCATTCTCAGCAAGGCCCCTAGAGGCACTACAGCGGGACTTTGCGCAAACTGTAAACTATTATGTAATGGAGGAATAAAAGTCTGAGAAGAATCTTAATGAGGAAGTTTATTAAAGTTAGTTACCCGGTTGAGTTAGAAAGTTTCTAGCTGCCTCAATAATCACATCCAGGTTAATTACGCAGGCATTTGAAGTTTATCCCTTTGGCACCAATCAGTAATGAGAGTTGTTATCGCCATAGTAACAGTAAGTATTGTATCTACAATAAAACCACATGCTTACAATGGCAGGAATCTTACACCTGTGTTCACATATTTGCGCAAAGCATATCCCTGGTCTTAATACACAGCTCTGTTACTCAATTTTGCCCATATAATTGCATCATTCTGTGGTACAATATTTGTATAAGTGACCTGATTGTTAATTTGATTGTTGTGGGCAACCAATTTTCCTAATGCAGTCTAATCAGGGACAATGTTTCTTCCATGACTTCACAATCTTTCCTTATATAACAAAATAATTTAAACATATAAAAATTCCATCTATTTATTTGGTGCTTGACCATGTAGAGTCAGCTAGTCACAACTAACCCCTGATCATCTAGTTAACTGTCCATTATCTCTTACTAAGACAACTAAGACAAGACAACCCTCAGCTCAGATCTGTCAGCAGTCCGTCTACCAATAACTGTTAATGATTATCTTCAGCTCAAAATCTTACAAACAGCAGCTACGCTAATATTTTTCACTATGCTTTCAGTTTTTACCTCTGGATACCAATCTTGGGTAGCTACAGATTATGGCAGCTCCACTACGAATCCTTCTAAGATGACTTCAGATGACCCAATACTATGTGGAGATGATGCCAACCAGCGAGTGGACTCATCGAAATGCTCACCATTCTGCTTAAATTAAACACAATATCACTTCTCATGAAACTGTCTGGTTCTACATGCATTTTCAAAAGCAGCTTTGAAACGATATGTATTGTAAAAAGCACAATATAAATAAACGTGAATCGAATCATTGAAAAATGAAACGCTGTGTGAACTGACTTCAAATAAACACACATAACCAAAAGTCACTTATATAAGTCCGTTTGGTTCTCTGGAATAATAACTTCTAGTGTTTTTGACAGGTCCATATAAAAGTCTCTCAGTTTAGATTTGTGCTCATTGGCTCCTGTCAGTGCTTATTGCTTTTGAATGCCCATGACATGACTTCACGTCTCTGCTCCTATTTTCCCTTTACTGTCTTTATCCCATGTTCCGTTTCCTTTGTTTCATCTGTGTTTTTCTTCTCTGCTTGCTCCTTTTCATTTGGTTCATTCCATTCATCCTGTTTTCTCCGTTCTGTCTCACCCTCCGCCTCCCTCCCGTCTCTTATCTTGTCAGTTCCTTCTGCCTCATTTGATTTTCTTAACTGGAGTTCGTCTTTTAAATTCTTGTCCTTATTCACCGCTTTTTCTTTCTCTCGTTCCCTAAAAATATCGAGCAACTTGTGAAACTTGGGTCCCCATTTCTCCAGACCGTCTGTGTTTCCTTCCTCTTCTTTCTCTGCATCGCTCTCCAGGGAGCTCAGAGATGTCGCTTGGGAGCCGGACCCTTCCAGTCCGTACGTCTGCAGCGAGTCGTAGGGTGGCTGCATGGGGTCAAAGGTCACCAGGGCTAGGCGGTGTTGCAGGAAGTCGCCCATTCTGTTTGTTAGAGAATCAACCCCTCCCTTTTCAGATTTTGCTTGCCCCATCTTCCCTAAGCCCCAGTCTCTGTCATATAGCCCCGCCCCTCCAGGGAGGGGCATCACTAGCTGTGGCACATATGTCTGTCTGACTACCCCATACAAGCCCATTACCCCAGTGGCCTCAGGGTGGAGAAAAGAGGACCCAGCCAAAGCTATTCCTCCAGCGTTTCTTAGCAAAGTGCCTTCCATTGTTCTGAAGGGCATCTCCGTTGTGCTGGAGCCAGATGTGGTTTGGTTGGTGTTGATGAGTGGATGAAGGTCCGAGTTTTTGTCCACATTTGGGGGCACGGTTGAGTCATCTGTGGTGACGGTGGAGATAGAGGCCCTCGTGGTCAAACAGCGTGGAGACGACCCGGGTTTCTGTCCCTCAGAGCTGCTGTGAGACGCCTCGGAGCAGGAACCGCTCTGACTGGAGCTCTTCACGAACAGAACCTGGTCTGACTGAGAGACAGAACATAACAGAAGGAACATTAGAAGATAATAGAATCAAGCAGCTGTGCTTCTGGAAGTAATTTCACATTCATTTTCTCCATAGGGATTTTAAATATCTTCTCAATGAAGAGTGTTAAGCCTTAAACCAACAAGCTCCAGTACATCACAACATTATCTGCTTATTTAAAGCAAGAGATGTATATGAAACAAGACAAAGGTACAAGACTGTGTTCTTAAAACTCTTTTATTAGGAAAAATCTACATAAGTGAATAAGCCATGAATCTACAAAATAAAAGTTTTGATTTATAGGTTATATAGTTATTTATGTTTTAATTATAAATACAATCTACTTTGTTTATTGTGTAATGATGAATTAAATGTATGACTGTATATGAATGCACTGTAAGTCACTTTGGAAAAGTAAAAAAAGCTGTAAAAAAACTGTAGTGTCGCTTCCTGTCAAACAAAAGGTATGTTTTTAAGGTTTCTGTAACATTTCTTTAAATAGAGAAAATGAACAGGATACGTACTTCCAGAAATGTTGTTGTTTATGTGAATGTAAAGTAATCAAACATTAGTGGCAAAATCTGGCGGGAACAATTTACCTGTGCCTGGCTTATTGTGCGGCTCTCTGAGATGACCTCACTTCCTGTTTCACTTTCTTTGGGAATGCTGTCCGTGGATCCGTCTGTTCCTTTCTGATCAGATTCATCACTGCTCTTGCTGACAAACACACAACCAGATTCTAGAGCACCTGTGGGCCGGTCTTGGCTGTTGGGCAGAACGTAAGCCAGTTTGGCGAGGTCCAGTCTAGAGTTCAGCTGACCGAGTCTGTTTCTTGAAGCTGGGAGGGTCTGGATACTGTAGCAGTACCGTCCGTACAGAGGCGCAGAAACAGGCCGGCGTGGATCCAAACCATGACCCCAGCTCAATGTTCTCACGCTGTCCAGGTGATCCTGGGAATGCCTGTTGTGAAAAAACCATGATATATTATTATATGTTCATGCTAGTTTAATGGGTAAAACTTTGATGGTGCAGATATTGTGGAATGGAATGCTGGGTAGACAGAAAGGAGAATATCTATATAGATTTTCTATATAGATTTGTTTACATATTTAGTTAAGGTAGTTTTGAGGTCATCTACATGCCATATGATGTCATCTATATTCTATATGACGACATCTATATGATTAATGACATCATCTATATGAGGTCATCTATATGCCATATGTCTATATGTTTCCCCCCCCAAAAAAAACCATGTGTACACATTCAACATTTACAGTGTTTATCTTTTTCAGTGTTTAAAACAGAAACTTGCTTTCTAAAGTAAGATTTTCCAAAGTCCTTTTTCCAAAGACAGTTTGTTACCAATATGTTGCCAAATCTGTTTCAGCCCAGAAGCATTCAAGAACGATGACTTGCCATTTTAAAATTCTTGGGTGCAATTTTTTTTAATCAAACTCTACGGGAATATTAAAATCTAAAAGGCGTATGAAGAATACAGCCCCAGAGGACAATGTGGGTTTTAGCCAGTGAGTTCTCAGATACCTAAAGACATCTACAGTATCAAGTATTGTGTTGTCATGCATTTTAATAACATTTGCTCAGAGGAACACGACCTGCAAGCCAATCATCTTCGCTGTACGTGTCATGTGACTAATTACTTATTGGAAATCTATGCAGCACATGGGAAGTCTGTTTCGCTGTTTTAATGTCTTCCCAAAAACAGGCACTTGTGAAATATCTATTATAGCATAATGAAATATTTGTGATGCTTCTCGCTAGCAGTACGGCTACAACGCAGGGAGGGGTTAACTGCTGAGGCTAACCAGCTAGACCCTGACCCCCTATTTCAACAGCATAAATATTAACCAGCTGAACTTTTACTGACACAGCTGTTCAATTTGCATAATAAAGACTCATTAAACTGCAGGCCACAAGTACGGTGCACTTGTGCATCACTTATATACATTTATGTGGAAAAACACAACTGCTTGTTTTTTCTCCTTCCAGCTTATATTGAAGCTAAATGACTCACACAGGCTAAATAACATACTGTGGTGATTTCTAGGTAAATGTAAAGGAAATAAGTTAATAAATAGAGGCAACAAATCATGGAAGTCACATTTATGTTATGAAATGAAGCATCTGTTTATATATCACAGTCATGGTAAACACACACACACACTCACTCTCACACACACTCGCACACACACGAGCGCACTAACATGTTCTTGCTGTGTCTGAGGCGCTGTGCTCTTCTCATGCTCTGGGGTGCGCTCTTCAGGGCCGCAATGTCAAACGCAGCCGTGTCTGCTTCTCCACCCCCCTCGTCATCATACGTGATGATGTTTTCTCTGATTTCGTCGTCTTCCACAGGTGACTGGGTGTCCCGTTTCTGCCTGCGCAGGGAGAGAGAGAGCGCCACCACCACTGCGGGAGGGCGAGAGACAAAATGAGTGACTTCGACACACCTTGCGGGGTTTTCAGGGGTTAAATACGCCAGTCACACATGAGATACAACCGCACTTAGCAATAGCATGAACATGCACAGATTTAGGCATTTAGTGTTGTGCTTTCCAAATTAAATAGAATTAAACATAACTGTTATATAATTATACCAGTTATATAATTAATTTAGGAAATCTGTATAAATATTTGAGGAATCCCAACCAGGAGAATTAGAAACAAGACGCAAGAAGCAAAACAAACACAAAACTAGCTGACTGTCATTATAATGTATGAAACCGTTTCAACCAATCATGTTGTTCAGCGCTCACTGTGACACAGACACTTTTTTTTTACCTGTACATCTAAAATAAAATCATTTTGTGTAAATATGTATGTGTGTGTAAATGAACTGGCATGAACTGTATTTGTTATATCATGAAAAACCTTCCAAACGTTGCATTGAAAGCAGGTTGTGACTGAAATTGAATCCAATTAATCCTGGATGTCAAAATATCAAGATGAGCCATACAATTAATCAATAAAATGATCACAGTTCAGGTTATTGCTGGGATATAACTGCAGGTTTCGGTGCTTAAGGACTGTAACCAATTACAGACGTTTGTTACATGCATGAATGCAGTGAAATATTAAGTGCAATAAAAAAGCAGTTGTCACATCCCTGAGCAAGTCTAAAAAAACAAGACAGTCCTACGAGAAATTTAGCAGAACTTGAGGCTAAGTTCCAGCACCATTTCTGCGATAAGGGGGTATCAGTGGACTCCTCAAAATATGCAATTTATCTCAAAATGCCAAATGATGCCATCAGCACTCATCGAACGGCATTTATTATGACTGGCTTAGTGCAGAAATGAAACACAAACACGTTCATTAGAAAGCCCAAATGACAAACAGAGCGGAAACAACACAAAACACACACGCATGTACAAAAAAAAGCAGCAATTTCGAGACAAGCCAGCAGGCAATAGCAGATGAACAGAGGAAGTGATGGACAGATGTAGCTACAACAGATCATTAAACCAGCCGAGGGTAGAGAAAACAAAGACGAGACCAGGAATGAAGGACAATCAACTCGCTGACGAAATGCCATGGAAATCAAGACTGACCCAGAAGAGTGGAAGCACAGGCTAGTATTGCTAGCATAGCGGCTGAGCTGAAACCTAGCAACGAGGAACTGGATGGTGAAGGCAAACACGCCGCCTGCCTCTCCCAGTCTGGCAGGGACGGTTGATCTTTCTCGTCCGTTTGTTGTTTTTGTTCCTCTGCCCACATTCCTCCGTTTTGGCAGGGACACACTGTAACAGTAACAGTTCCGGTGCTCCTGAGGTCCGATGTACCGTCCCGGAGCATTATGGGTATTTTAAGAGTAAGTAAAGAGGAAGAGCGAGGAAGAGATTTCAGGGGCGATAGGAGCATCAGACTCGCTGTGTGATCTGGAACAAAAGTGAAACACAAACATTTGTTAGTTTTGGGAAACAGTGTTGAGAAGATTTTTGTTTTGTAAAGGAGCAGAATTAAAAAAAAAACACAATGAATTTTAAAGAATCTTTAAGCTTTTCTTCTATGACACAACATCTGGCAGCTATTTTAAAAACAAAAGAAAAACATACAACTTGTGTGCGTTGTTCCAAATCACAGCTGTCAATTAAACACGGTTGCTATGGCAACAGATGGAAATGAAATAAATAATGAAATAAAATGTCACTATTTTTGTGTGCCTTATAACCTGAGCCAAATACTATAACTAATTGAATCAGCGTACAAAATACATTTTAATAATAGGAATAATAATGTTTAAAATGACATTATTTTGTTAATACAATAAAAACAATCTGTTCCTCACACAGACACCAGCACAAAGGTTTGGACCGGCACGAGAATGAGGAAACTAAACTGGCAATAGTTTAAATTTTGGCTGCACTGTTTCTTTAAGCAAATGAGATGGCAGGAGATTGGAGCGAGGACACGGATAAATGAGGGAAATTAAAGAATGGATTGAAGGAAGTTTGCAGCGATCGACGGAGCAGAATGTGACAAAAAAGATAAATGGATGAGCATAATAAAGGTGGATATGTGTCTGGACAGAGGAAGATGAGGAAAACTGATGAGGAAGAGAAGGCGGATGAATAACACAAGCAGACAGGAGGAGAGATGGAGATCACCTCCTCTCTCCTTGATGGAGAAGTTGAGGGCACCGCTGGAGTCCGGGGGAACGCTGAAATGGACGGGAGAGTTCTGACTGCTCTGGTCTTTATCTACAGCCCGGATCACCTGCACCACCTGAAACCACATTGAGAAAGATTATTATGTTGATTTGTGTCAATCTGTCATTCCTTCCTCACTGAACAGCTGAAGGACAGAACGTCACGTTAGGTTTAGCTCTGAAGTCTGAGTCCTTCAGCGCTGGTGTCAAAAATAACCAGGAAAACAAAAGGGCAGTTACTTTAAAACTCTTCTTTGCTAACAGAAATTATATCAGTTGTTTTTCACAACATAAGTTCTTGAATTGCCTTTCTCCTGCCCACACCAAAACAAGATTTTTTCACAAAGTATGAGTGATAAAAACTGATGCAAAAGTTGACATTATTATCTTAGTGTGCTCTGAGTGGTTGCCAAGGTGTTGTTATGCAGATGTTCTGGGTGAATATAAGAACATCTGCATAACATATCTGCATATAAGACCAAATTTACATAAACTAACCCTGAGATTAACTGTACCATTGGTAACTGTACCAACTGTACCACCGTTTTTTTTTTATTCAAGTTATGCTATACGATTATTTAAAATCCCTACATTTCCCCCTGTAAAAAATAAAGTCCCTAAAATAATAAAATATAGTATAGTCTATATAGAAAATTAGTGCCTAACACTAGTTGGTGTGCAGCATCCATACAGACTAACTGTTAACTGTAGCTAGGGACTGTATCGTCAGAGAAAAGATATTCATTGAATTTGCTTAATGAAAAGACATGAAAATATGACCTTAATATTTTTATAAATTAAAAGTATGTCATAAACCCACTCAAGGCCGCAAGTTACAATAAGCCACTGCATTGCTTGTTGTTTCAATAATGTCTTTTCAGCCGTGACTCTGAAAGCCTCATTCTCATTTCAGGTCAAACGAACTGACCTGTCCCGCGCCGCTGGAGTCACACACGGCCGTGTTGTACTGACGGTCAAGCTCAGGGGCGTTGTCATTGATGTCCAGCGTCTCTATGGCAACCGCTACCCTGGTAACTTGACTGGGGCTGTCTATAGATCAGAACAGAATAGCCTTATGGGTAAAGAAAGAGGGAACGTTTAAAATCAAAAGCTTTTAAAGCGCAAGTAGGTCAGAGAAACTAACTGACCGTGAAACTGAAACTACATAATCTGCGTCTCGGCTGTTCTCAGTGTGGTCTTTGCTCTTTTGAGACGCAACATCATGACCAGAAGTGCACAAACACCATCAGTTGCCCATCTGAGGCTCCGAAAGGTTACGTAACACAGCCCCAACCCCAAAAAGTGTGTCTAACATGAGAGTATTAACTGAATATGAGCTACACAAATCCATGTCGGAGTCACTACCAGAATGCAAATATGCAGCCAATGGGGACCTCTGCTTTTAAAATTAAAACCGGTGACCTTGAGCTCAGGTGGACGGTTTCAAAAGCAAAAAGTATGAGGGACTGAGGTTCAAAAGCAATTTGAGTTTTATGCCATTATCCCTTTTCTCCTGCAGTCCTGTTTGCCACGAGCTTTCATGTCCACGGCGGATGCTGCGGTAATAGCTTTTCTGTGGGCCGATTACATGCCGCTACCTGTGAAATCATCAAACGCTCCGGACTGAAGCAACATCCTTTTAAAGGTAACAGCGAGGAGGTCCGTTTACCTCTCTGTGTGGCGATGACAGTAATGTTATGCCACTGGTCCTGCTCTCGATCCAATTCCTTCGCGGTGGTGATGAGACCATTGTCGGAAGTGATGCGGAACACCGCCTCGGGGTCTGACTCGGGATCAATGGAATACCTGTGAGGAGACGTGGAGAAGAAAAGCGACAGATTGACAGGAGGGCAGACAGATGACATCCCATAATACCACCCACGCTATCCTGCTAGAACGTTCTATTCACACTGAACACCGTGAGACAAGGCTTTTGATGTAATAAATGAAATAAACACATATTTACTTGATATTGTTACTAAGGCCCGTATCCGGGTCCACGGCAGACACCCGCCCCACCACGCAGGCTGGGGGGCAGTTTTCAGACACGTCCAGTCGGTATCGAGAACGAGAGAACCGAGGGGGCTCATCTGCATTGAGAACCGTAATGCGCACCATGGCCCGATCCTTAAACGGACCTCGCCTCAGGAACCTTGAGTCGATGTTTGGATTTTGCACCTCCACCGCAAGGGAGTATGTGCTGCGTCTCTCATAGTCGACAGCCTGGAATTTCAGATGAAAAAATAATATTTGAAACACACACTACTGTTGCTTTATACTGTTTTTGGCAGCAAGGAGGTGCTTTAAAATATCTTTGCAGTCTTGTGAGAAGAGGAAACACCCACATATGCTTTTCTCTAAACCTCCACAAACTAAAAAAAACATATAGACAGTCAGGAAATGCATGTGACTGGGTCGCAATACAGAACTTAGAGAACTTGTGGGTTTGCTTTGGTGAGATTGGGTTGAAGTCACTCATGCATGTTGGTTCATCACTGGCCTGGACCTGCTGGACACAACCGGATCACAGAACCGTGATACTGCGCCTATAACAGAACTCCAGACTGAAACTAGTAACAAAGCGAAGATAAAATTCATATGCAAAAATGTGATCATAGATTATTATTGAAATGAGTTATATAATGAAAGACATACTCTAATATTCACAATCCAAAAAAAGACAAAAAAAAGTTGAACCTTTTGGTTTGCTTTGTTTAAGATGCACAAAAAAACAAATAATCAAATGAGGTTAAATTTAATTCACTGGCTTGCTACCAAATGCATTAGCAAATTAACAATTCTATTACCCGGCACGCATTAATCTTAGTTTGTTAATTTGAACATTTTCTAATGCGTTTAAAAACAAAAGTTTACCTGTTAGAACTCGCTAATGCACTCTAAACTAACAAACTAACAATGAACAATTGTATCCTAACATTAACAAAAATGTAAAAATATATTGTTTGCTGTTAGTTTACTAGGTTTGCTAATTAACCAACTTATAGTAACTCATGGAGCCTCATTGTAAAATATAACCAATATTTTGCGATACACCGTATACCGATACCTTAAAATAAACCACCACATTAAACCTTAGACACATGAACTGTATAAACTGTCTTCAAATCCAAAAGTAAAGGGAGTAAAGTGTCAAATATGGGCTGTGATACCCGCAGCTCGTCCCGTTCGCTTTGTGTCTTATTAAAAGACAGCAGAGCAGTCAGTGTGTGCAGCTGCACTGTAGCGGCATCTGTAACAGCAGGAGAGTTCTGCAGGATGAGGAGTGTTGAGCACAGCTAACGCGCAGATGAAAAGCTCTGTCGCTTGGGCTACAGCCACGTGTTAATCAACATCTCCTCCACTCTCTCCCTTGTTACTCAGCGGCATTAGTCTCTGCGCACCGTCTAATTTGCTTCCCGTATTCAGCCCCCCTCTTGCCGTGAGTCACACATTCCACTTGTTCGTCGCAACCTTCACTTTCTGCTTTAATATGCACATCTCTCTTTATCTGTTTGTTGTTGCTGTGTCTTTAACTAGCACACATACCTGTCATTGAAGTATGTGGCACAGACACACACATACAGACACAACCAGACACACACATACATTCATAGACACACAAATACAGACACACACACACACCAATACAGACACACACACACACATACACAAATACAGACACACACATACATACATACATAGACACACACATCCACACACACAGACCCATGCGTATCCGTCTTTATAAGAAACTATCAGGGCAGAAAACAGCCTGTTATTTACTTTCCGATTTGCATATTTTGACTTTTGACTAAAAACTTGGAATGTTTTCAATTAGTTCTGTGTCAATTACTGCTTTTTATTTCAAAAAGCTCGTTTTGGATCCACACACGGTTTGTTGAAATAAACTGCCGCCCATGTGCGCTGTGATGAGGCCTCTCACAGGGGCCGCAGGTTAAACTTTCTTTCTTCCGGCACTAATGCGCATATTTGCTGGCAGAGGTTAGCAGCGCAGATTAACTCTCATTTGCATTCAAACTCAGAGTCAATTTAACTCATTTTAAATTCATTCTGCTGTAATTTCTTCCTTTGTTATTGCTTTTCTTTTGAGGTCTCACTCTGTTTGGTATAAATACAGTTTTCTCTGTGTGGTGGCAAGCCTGTTTTGGATGGTTTTTAACACATTGCTGTGGGGTGACTAGGGTGTTCTAAAGTGGTTGCCAGGGTGTTGCTATGGAGCCACTAGGATGCTTTTTTTATATTGCTATGCAGTTTCAATAGTGTTCTGGACAACCACTGCTCATTACTCAGTCCCACCTTGTTTAATAAAATCACAGCCTCCTGGTTTAATCCGGTTATGTTAAACGTGTCTCCTGCCTCTCCTTCCACAATCGTAAAATCCATCCGAGCATTTTCTCCCAGGTCGGCATCCGTTGCCGAAAGACGACCAATTTCCACCCCGGGGACTGCCAACTCCGACACGGAAAATGACCACATACCTTCAGGAGACAAAACAGCGTCGCAAATAATCAGGCAAAAACAAAGGCGTGCCATAAAGTCATGATGTCATCACATAATTACAGTCATTAATCTCATTACATAACGCCTTCATATAAATCCCCTACAGCCATTCAACTGCTTTTCAAATCGATGAGCGCTGCACCCTCAGCCAGACTTTAAGTCAAAGACGCTTTGAAAAGAGTCATGCTTCACCCTCCATTCAGATAGACAGTTTGTCTTCAGTTATAAGACAGCTTAATAACTGCTCTCCTTTCTTTCTACACCAAGGGCCAAAAATAAAACTCCAAAAAGAGAAAAAACCTCCTCAAGTCTATTTAAACTTAATTAGAGACAACAAATAACGCAGGCAATCTACTGCATTCATTAAGGGCATAAAAGGGCCTCTCGTCTCACAAGAGGGTAACGCATCATATCTTATTTCATGATCAATCACGGAATGAAAAGAAAAATGCCGTTGCTAAGACAATGGGAGTAGTTTCTAGGGTTTCGCGAGAGGGCTCTGATTGGCTGCTTAATATATAATAAGAGCTCATGTGGAATATACCAATGATATATAATACATGACATTGTAATCTGGCTCATGTCCCAGATGTGTATATGTATATATATATATATATATATATATAAAAAACATACTTTATATACACACACATATATAATATATATGTATTATATTTATATTTAAATAATATATACATACACATACTATATAGATATAGACAGACACACACATATATATTGTCCTATTTATCTATCTACTATATATATATTTATACACACACACTAGTGTATATATATAAATATATATATAAATATACATCTATGCTCTAACCATCCATTCAGAGAGAATGAGAGAGAGAGAGAGAAAGGAAAAGAGAGACCTGGTGCTCATGTGGGAGATGCAGGTTCAACTCCGGCCAAACAACACTATGATCATCAATTCCAAAAGACCCAAAGATGCTTCCGCAGGAAGGAGCGAGAGAGAATATCAAAGACTGAACAGAGATCCAGAGAGAGAGAGAGAGAAAGCGATAGAAATATAAAAAGGAATGTGACGATTCTTTGCTTCTTTTAAGAGCCAAATTTGCTCCAGAACAGAAAATGAATCACGCAAACAACAAAGGCAGAGACAGTGTGATTCACCAGAGGCAGTTTGTGCCAGCTAATAACTTCTAACATTCATTAAAGCTGAGTGCAGCCAAGAAGACGATTGCAGAAGCACTCTGTGGAAATACAATATGGCTCCTCTGAACACTGTATTAACACTGTGTATTATTCAGAAGAGGAGAAGGGATAAGCAGAGGAGATTAGAGGAGAGATAGATAGAACCGGGAGAATGACATTAGGAAACCTGGTGAGGGGAAGTCTGGGAAAAACAGGCACCGGAGAGAGGCAGAGAGTGTATTCATGTGGAAGCGAGGGAGTGAGAGAGATGGGGGGGTGGAAGATGTATTGTATGTCTCGGAGCAGTATTTTTCAGCTGTGATTTTTCTGTGTACTGAGGCAGAAAGCTCTGAACTTTACATGAAATATTAATGGCGTGGATTTTGATGAGAGGATCCGCGGGGACGCCGCGGCTCTCCACGGACCGTCCCGTGCGCTCGAAAAGAGATATAACACGATTATCATTATCAAATCTGTTGCTGGGATAATGTTCGCCATCGTTATCGTCGTAATAATCTTCATAATTATGACACACAGCTTGATGCAGTCGTTTTCCAGAGGGCCAACCACAGTCAATCTTCAGAGCGGCAACAGTAAACAATCGTCGTCGCGTTCGGAATAAATAGCAATAATCACTGAACCAGTCTGTTTCACACAGATGACCTGTGGTCTTTTGTGTAGCTACAATGGGTTTAAACTCCCAACAAATAAATAAAAATGGCTTAATAAACGCAATTTTCAAGGGTCTTTTCGTAAGACATAAAGTCACAATTAATTGCTAACTGCTATTCTCACTCTAGAGGAAATTTCACTGGACAACATTTGTATACCCAGCTAACAGTTTAAGGTTTTAAGACATTTCCAAGAGTTTTAAACTGTATGTTTTAAGGAACTATTCAAACATTTTTGACAATTTTACTAACATTAATTCTTGCTTGGTAACATTTCGTTCCAAATATTTTTCAAAATTCTGTAATGTTTTAAGACATTCCACAACAGCTTAGCAATAATGTCTTTGCTATATAAGACACATAATGTTCCAAAAAATTGTACTAAAGTTTCTGAGAGAAAGTTTTTTTTAAAACACATTAGCCAATGTTCTGACAATGTTCCCTGTTAGCTGGACACGCCCCTGAGCAGATAATGAGACTTAAATTGTTTTGTTTACTTACCTGAACGAGATAGACTATAAATGTGAAACAGCTAAAAGTTTACATAGTTGCCCTCAAAACTAACAAACGAATCAACCAGCAGTCACAAAACTCTCATTTTGATTTAATAGCGTGTTCTAGAAACAGTCGTGTCATCTTTGTTGTTGCAAACAATGCAAAAACAATTCCTCGTTTCAGACTAACGAGGCACAAAAGAACCAACAACCATGAACATTCTAATCGCTTCCGTAAACTCCACAAAGTTCCTACAAGAAACCTTCCGGAAACTTCCCACAAACAACAGCAACAAAACATATGTTGGCATGTTTGAGTCTTTGTATTACGGAACGGATTCTAGATGTTGCCTGGCTTAAACATTCCGTGGAATTTCATATATCTTTAAAAGCAGTCGGGGAATCTTTTGATGCGGTGGGAATGTTTTTCAGCGGAGAACAGGAGAGATTACAGACGCTGTGGTTAAGCACAATTTATTTACTATACTTGAGTATTATTTTGGGAAATATGTAGTTGACTTGGAACTGAACACTTATAGCCGTAACTTTTACTCGATTCCATTTCCAAGCAACCAAATGTTCTTATTCCCTAAAACATGATTCAGATGTTTAAAAATACAAGCTACATTTTCGCAGATCATCGTGCCCATTTTTGTCCATTTCGCAAAACGCACAAGACAATTCGATTCCCATCATTTACAGCGACTGACAGTGTAACTCTAGTTGGACACAATCCGCCGCTACAGTCGCTGACCAAAACATTGTGTTTAAATTACAGCAATTACGTACAATTCTCTGACAGTGCCTGACACGGGGTCAGTGACATCACAAAATAGAAGAATGTCCTTATTACCTCACACAGAGCCGAACCATTTCTTCTTAAGCTGCGTGTTTGTGTTCAGGGTGTTTTATTGAAAAGACGAATGAAGCTCGAGAGTGTTTTGCATTCAGCTTATCAAGATAATTGTAATTAAACAGGTTGCTTTACAAAGTTGTGCAACACAGTAACTTTAATGAGAAAATCTTTAATGTCTCATTATTTTAGCACTTAATTCAAATGCTATGCAAAAGTTTACTTTTAAATACTAAAGTATAATTAAAGTGGATAGTTCTTCAGAAGTTTTGTGCTTCGATACTTGATAGCCATAATTTAAATGGTAATGATAATAGCTTACATAACTTTAACTGTGACACTGTAAGGCTGGTTTCTCAGTAACATTTATACTTCTGCAGTGGTATGAGTAGTTAAGGACAGTGATTTATATCACCTGAAATTAGCTCTGAACTCAGAACGACACGTTGAGTTATGGGTTTAGTCCCGTTCGTGCCCCTCTCTGGACTCCACTTGCTTAGAGGTGACTCAGTGTTGTTTACCTCTCTCTCTCTCTCTCTCTCTCACACACACACACACACACACAAACACACATTCTCTCACTTTTTATCACAAACACACATACATTTCTCTCTCTCTCTATCACACACACACTTTTCTCTCTATCACACACACATTCTCTCACTTTTATCACACACATTTCTCCCTCTCTATCACACACACAAACACACACACACACACATTTACTCTATCACACACTCACGCGCACACACACACACACACACACAGGGATATTACCACAGACGGATATGGACTGACAGCCTTATCAAAAAGTCACTCACGCTCGCATACCAACCGCACAAACTTTGATATCTCACAAACACAACCACATACTGCAATCTTCTCATCTTGAAAGACATCATTAAATATTTCATACACACGTACACACAGAAGCTCTCACCCCCCCCCATCAAACATGCCTTCATATCCTACCTTCAAACACACACACGCACACACACACAGCTGGGTTTTAGTGCTTTGAGAGAGCCGCGCAGAGGTGGGCTGTAAAAATAAAAGCAGTAAGAGAACATGGGTCAGTGGGCACGAAGCTCACTGGAGAGGTTTGTGACTGGAGAGCCACTTTTCAGAACTTTTCAGCACCTGTTGCGATCCGAGGCATAATTCACATGATCACACACTGTTTGTAACATACCACCGGAATAAAAGACAGCTCACCAGCTAACAATTTTAGGCTGTAAGAACATTTTCCTAACGTTTCCATTAAGTAACAAAAACGTTTCATCTTGAAAACGCATTGTTTTTTAGACGTTGCATTACCATTATTGATTGTTTATAAGAAGGTTTTTAAATTATGTAACATTATTAAAATGTTTCACCACCAACTTAATAGTCTCAACAGTTTTGATATATGATGCATAATGTTAAACGACAAACGTAGAATGTTGTTTTGACGTTCCTAACGTTCCTTGTTAGGAGGGTCTTAGAAACCTCTCACAAATAGTCTTTGCTATTATTTAATCTAGTTTTGCACCAATGCCACCAATGTGTGGCTCACAGTCCACTGTACAACTTTGTAGAAGTTATTTTCAATCCTGGTTCTTTGAAACCACAGCTCAGTGCCCCCTAACACACCACATTCAGATCAGATCAGATCAGCTCTTTAGGAGAAAAGATTCATGAGCTAAAAACCAGTGTGTCAGAGACCAGATATGTAGCGCTTTGGATCTCCAGGACCAGGACTGAGAACGACTCCTCTCCGCTGACTCTTTAAGGTTATATATTATAAACTAATCGCTCCCACCTGAGTTTTTGAAGGAGCCTCAACAGACAACATACTGACACACCTGAACTCCTCAGCCTGACAGCAGAAAAATGACAACATCAGACAACATCTTCAACATTTTTCCCCTTCAGGTAACATTTTCAATCAGCAATCTTTAAACACACGCGTGAGTTTGATGAACTACTAGATTCACGAAAGGTTGTTGCAAGATTATGCAAGACGATAAACAAACAACAGGTGCTTCCAGCGTTTGTGATTACAGAGTCTGATTTAAGGTTCTAATGAACAACAGCATCTTTATAATGGAAGCACGGCTGATACGATACGCTGTAATATTCGACTAACATTATTACAAATTTCTAGGGAAATAATCGTATTCAAACAATTCAGAGAAGCAATTGAATTTATGCAGCTCAATAATTGTGTTCGTCATCTTTAGCCGGTGTAGACCTGATAAGATCTCATGGCAATCAGACACAATATAATCCATTCAACACAAGTCAGTCCCTCATGTCATTGTTTGACGTCATATTCAGTCTTCAAACAGCCACTGGCCTCTTCAAACTGTCAATCAATTATCCTAACAAGACAGCATCCGTTTTCTGCAAAGAGCTCCTGTAATAATCTCAAATGGACTGAGAGGCTGTCTGTATAAAAGGACGCAGCGACTGAGAGCAGATGAGAAAGTACATGATGTGCCACACACACACAAACACACACACACACACCTGCTTGTGCTGTTAAATGACACACACACACACACACACAGCACTTGACAATAACAGTGCAGTGCTAATGAACTGTGTACACTGCACAGACCTTTGATCATCTTTACAAATTGTTTGTGAATTCAGAGCTTATATATTTTAAAACAGAGTATATAAAAAATAAATAAAGCATGCCTCAAACTAACTAGGGGTGTCACAATATACTTCTATTGACAAAAACATGATATGAATAACCATGATTATTGATTCTGTGTTAAGACTACACACAACAATATTGCAAATAATTTAACGTCAGTGCAACTCCAGCGCAGTAGGTGGTGATACTTGAGCCTTGAGAGGCACAATGTTCACAAACTTTCTCTCTTCCTCCTTACACTGGCATTTTCAGTTTGGCCAAAAAAAGAGAAAACACCAAATAACCAGAATTAAAGATGAACTGATAGCATTCTCTATTTATTTGAAGTTCAATAGATACCCTGATAAATGTGAATTCTTTTGGATGATAACCGTGTAATGAAAATCTGCTACCATGACAGCCCTAGAACAGACAAGATTAAACCACAATAAACCAGATTAGAACAGACTAGATTAAACTGCAATTTAACAGAACAGAACAGACTTGACTAAACCAGAATAAACCAGAATAGAGCTGACTAAATTAAACCAGAA
>JBAJNP010007288.1:0-22985 GCA_036877545.1 Yasuhikotakia modesta | reverse complement strand
TCAGTGACACCTGTAGGAAAACAGGTTGATTTTGATGATTTTGCATGATGCCATTAAAAACTAGAGAAATTTTAATCCCACAAGTACAAGTTGTCAGAGTTTTAAAACATTTTTTGACATTTTTTCTAAAACGCATCAGATAATGCATTGAAAGACGAGACAGGGCCACAATAAAATCACCTCATTTTTACGTAACACCCTCATTACAGCCTCATACAGAGCAGCAATTATGGGTTATTCAAAAATACTGTACAGAACACCCACAGCCCCAAAGCTCTTAAACAGAAGCTTCCAATCTCAGCCGTTCTAAACAAACATCTATCAGCCGTTCTGCAGATTAATAATCACAGACTCATAAACATAATAACATGTCCGCAGACGAACTCCTGCTAATGAGTGCCGCGCGTGAACGCTCCATCGAGGCCGTGAGATCAGGGCTAAAGTTTAAAACCCACAATCATCGTGATGACACCATTGATTTTCTGTGCAGACGCTTACATAAAAAACTCAAACCAAACTACTCTGTTTCTCTGCGCTAATTGAAACACACAAGGCCGTTCGTCTCTCTGCTGCAAATAATAAACACAAGCAGGTGCTGAAAAGAGTTAATATGGGAAGCAGCATGCAGTTTATTTCAGAGTCAGGCAGAAAAATCCTCGTCGTTTTGTTTACCTAAATTCTTCAGTAATTACTGTGTTTGTTTGTTTTTTATATATTTGGCTCTTTTATAGACAATTATGCCTAAAGCAAAAATATACGTGATTTTAAAACGATTTCCAAGAATAGCATACCCACCAAATGCAGCTTTAAACGTAACGCTGCTACGGGCAAATTCAGGTGGGTTCTGCGAGTCCGTTAAGAGGAAAATGAACAAACGCCTGCGGACAGACTTGTGAAGTGTATAGAGGCAATTATAGTGGATGCAGCCCATTTGTACGACGCCGCATGCATTTACACAAACCTTTGAAAAAAATGTACGGTAATTTGTTCCAGAAACAAACGAAAGTTAAAGAAAGAGCTTCCACACAAAACCTACTAATAGAGGCCACAACCTTGTGAAAAGATGAAGCGGTTTCAGCTAGAGGATGTTGGGCTGGAACTCTCACCATAAAATGTTCAATCCACGATCGTCCATCAACGATTTGAGGAGGAACATCAGAGAACAGCCTGGTGTGGTGATGTCTGGAGATCAGATGTGTCTATCGAGGTCCACAGACCTGCAGAGTTTATCTCCAGCTCTAATGAAGCATCTGAACCATCTAATCAAGGGCTTTAGGACTGTAAGAAACATCCAGGCAGGTGTGCTGGAGGAACCTGCAGATAAACTCTGCAGCTCTGTAGATAAACCCAAAACTCAATATCCATGCGGTGAGGTCAACCTACAACCAACAAAGATCTTGTTAGAGAACCTGTGAGCATCTGTTTCAAAATGTTGACTGATGTCACTGTTGACAGCTGCTGTAATGTGATTGGAGGACGGTTCGGTCTTCTCAGCTTAACTGTGGAAGAGAAACCAAAGTTTACTGCATCCCCAAAAATCATATGGACAGTTTTAGCCACACTTGCAAATGTAAAATGTCACTGCATTAGATAATAAATATCAAACTGTGTAGCATTTAAACAAAGATTAAAGACAATAACAGTAATGCTTGAGAAATGTGAAGTTAGATCTGAAAAACATCCAGACTGACCTGTGTGCTTTAATGTCATCATGTTTAAACAACGTCAAGTGTGGCTTAAGTGTCCAACAACATTTCAGAGAACTGTTAAAACGTTTAGGGAACAGTAGCAAATGTTCTGAGAACATTACATGTTATCTGGGAATATACGTCGCTAAAATTACTTGTTATAAGTCTGTCAACGCACACAAAGTTTAAAATTCATATACATCAAGCATTTGTCAAACAACTGATCAGGGATCTGTCACTTTAAAACAGCAACGGCTGGCACCCACTGTTTGTGAGTTGGAGTTTAAAGGACCGGGTGCGAGTTGAGGGTGGGCTGACACTGTGATTTTCCCACCGGCGTCGTCAGCAATTTTAATCTGTTCTCACAAAGCAGGTTTATTCACAGCAGCTTCACGGACACCAAAATAACTGATGTGTGCCATACAGAGTCATTTACCATCTCTATATACACAGAAACAGTCAGGAACGACGACTGAATCGCTCTGGCAAAAGTAAAGTGTTCAAAGTTTGGGCAAAATGATGCATCTGGTCCTTATTTTGTCAAATGACATTTGGCAGCAATGGAAATGATGATAAATATTGACTGGGTGTCTTGAAAGACGCACAATATCTCAAGCATATTTTAAAGTCATTTTCTTGCCATTCTTGGAGACGTGCCTCATTCGGCCGCAATTCAAAACAAAGACAAACAATCGCTCCAAATGCAATTTGCTGCTATTTACCTGTCATCAAAAAGCTTTCATAAACACGTTTGAAGAGTCCGTTTGATGCAAGGTCTTTATCTTTTCTTGCCCGGATTCGTATATAAAAAGCAACTGACATTCACAAAAGTCAAAAGGCAGCAGACGGTGCAAAAAATGGCTCTTTAAAAACAAACATGCTTGGACAAAACAAAACTGACCGTTTTAAAGACACGCTGCTTTTCATGAAAACAAAGAAGTGAAAATACCAACAGCACTGAGATTATGACCTTAATAATAATCACAAACTTATTTTTAAAGCTGCAATTCCTGATGTTACTGTGCAAGAAGATGACAGATCAGTGTTCAACACAATCTCCTCTCTTACCCTGATTCACAACAATCTTTATAATAATCATTTATGATTATAAATGTCAAAAAAAGTTTGATTTTTAAAGAAATTAAAGTTTAAAAAGCTTTTAACTTCTGGTCACCTACTGAACTAACTACTGCATATGCATTTATACTATATAGCCATACTATCTGTAATCTCTATCTCTCTATTGCCATCTGTGTTTAAATCATAAAATTACAGGTAACTTTACATAAAACATGAAACGTATTCATGTCATTGATTAAAAACATATTTCTAAGAGCTCATTTTAATGTCACTCAGATGCTAACTGTTATGAAAGAACATTCTGCAATAACCAATTAAAAAACACCTTTTACATACATCTGAGATACAAATTTCAGCTTGGTAAACAAATACCAGCGTCTGTGTGAGATGTGTAAATCTCTCTTTTTTTCCTCCAATGTATATGCAGCTGTGTTTAACAAATAGTACATCTGTTGTCTGATGCGCCCGGCTTATTAAAAAAAGACTAATATTACAGTAATCCTTGGTGGATGGAGTAAACAGACGGTTTTTCATCTGTTATGAATGCTGGTCAGGATAAAAATAGCACAGTTTTACAAAGCATCTCTGCAAGAGTCCAATGACCGCTGGACGGTTCTACAGCTTTCTAATGGCGCTGGAGACTTAATAAAGATCTCATGTATGTTTCTTCAAAGCTCAGGGTGAGACACAAACGTCTCTGTGCAAGATAAATGACTCAGGGAGACAAAAGTGTGCTCATGTGATCTCTGTGCGGTTCAGGAGACGTCACTGAGACAAACAGAAAAAGGTGTCTGGACTCACGCAGACTGACAAAAACACTGATGGATTTTTGTCTACAACTGTTTCCTCTTTAATAGGGAGAAACTTACACAACCTTGTCTGATAAAGTAAAAACATGGTATAATCTTTCTCCTCAGAAGATTATATGATGTGCTAATATTTTAAAATAAACCCCAACTCTACAGTAAGATATAAATACAGCCGATTCTTTTCAGAGCAACATAATATTAGCACATAAGCACAACTGTGTGTAATATCCTGACAGCTTGTGTAGAACAAAACTGCCTGAGATGTGTTAGATGCAAACATATCAGATTCAATGTGTTTTTAAACTGCTAATAATTAAAAACGTGTTTCTGTGACGCATAACATCTTAAGCTCACGCACAGATTCATGTGTGCTGACGAGTGATTTCTCATGTCCCAGAAACTCATTTTCCCAGAGGAAATAAAACTCACAAATGCTTTAATCTCTTTAATACTTGTTGTTTCTCCAATCGTGTCTCCAAAACAGCAAACGCTTTAAATAAAACAACAAACTGTCGAGGCGTCTTGTTTCTTAGGTTTTTCTCATAAAGCACAGACTGTATTCATCTCAGAATTAACCTCTAGATGTTCCAAAGAGATTTAAACAACGTCTCAGATGTGCTCAGATTTGCAGCTGAAAGTTAAATATGTCAATATAAACATGTTCAAACGCTATCTGATCAGTTCTTCACAATCATCTGTTTAGCTCGAAACATCTACAGCGTGTGAACAACCATCCCTGCTCCTGTTCTCTGAGAAATACTCAACGTCATGGAAGAACATGTGAGACTCACCCGTGTGCCACCTAATCATCTACACAACCTAGTTACCAACCTAGTTACAGGAGCTGCCAACCACATATCCGTTAACCCTGGTCTCAGCTTTATATAGATCAGCCATCAAACTGCTACTCTTAGGACTAATTTGCATATTCGCCTACGTATAACTTACAGCTAAATAAGACTTTCTTTCTGCAATTATGAGACTTGATCTCTCACTTTTCTTGCCACTAAAGCGCTTCAATAATTAAGGTATTGATGACATCTGAGTGGATATTAAAGTGTTTTTCCTCCGTGTCGGACTGGCATGAGAGCAGAACACGTGATTAAAGGGAAAATGAATGCAAATGTTAATGAAAGTGTGAAAGCGAAGTCGGGGACCACCAACAGAGAGAAATTGCGTTGCGTTTACCTGCCTATTACAAGAGCCATTTGACTTAATAGTCAAGACCATTAGGAAAAATCTACAGTGCCATTATTTTCTCTCATAACATCGTGCCCTTGTAGCGATGACCCCTCCCACATTGCTGTTACCATGACAACATATTCTGAAAGCCATTTGTTTTCCAAACAGGGCGATGCGGTACCAAAGTTAGAAAATACTGTTAAATTATAAATGTGGTGCAGGAACGTCACCGAACGTCACCTTTGCTCTTTAATTGCTGTTCGATTACAGCAGTCATCTTTCAGACAGACTGGAACAAAGAACCAGTTACAGGATGCTGTTTATTTTAAGCAGCCCATTAGACTCTGTAAACGCATCTCTGCGGTGCTACAGAAAGGCCCGTGGACACGGTTCTGCTGGACATCAGATTAACCGCAGACTCATGGGCAGCGGTCAGATACATCAGCTACCCGTCACTGGCCGTCACGCCCGTCACTGGCGCGCATGCAGAGATAAATTATGATATAAACATTCTGGAGACGCTGGCTCATTAAAAACACATTGATTGCTCAATTAACTTTTGTACGAGCGGCACAGAGACCTCCCCGCTGCTACCGCGAAATCATCACTTTAATTATCACTCAAACCTCACCGTGCAGTTCTGAGACACAACCAATCAGCCTGGATGAAAATGTTTGTGCCAGTTTGAGAATTCCCATCTAGACGCAACACAATTATCCTTGTGTACATTAAACAGCATGTCAAACCTCAATATTTGAAATGTAGGATGACTTTAGGAAACTGGAACGTTTTAGCATTGGTGGTCCTAACCTCTATCTGAAACGTTCTTCCTGCCATGAAGTTGACGGGACAGACTGATCCCTGAAGGACTATCACTGAGTGCCCACATGGATTGTGGGAAATGAGATTGGAGTTGTTTTGTTCCTCTATCAAAAGGCTTCACACATCTCTTTGGTCTATTATGACAAGGCTTTGTGCCACACAGATAATGAAGTGGAACAATACTTTTGCAGCGCTCGCTGTAACGGAGGCCAGTCACAATGATTAATGCACCATCAACTCCAGCTTTCAGAAGCTTGTCAATTCTTCTGCTCAAACATACAACAAACAGCGTTCCCTCATTAAAATGCAAATGTGTTTACTCTGCTGGGTTTTAACCAACGCATGTAACACATGATTTAAATGCGAGCGGCTGTGATTAACATGCAATGATCGCTTTTGTAACTGTATCTCCACCACAGATCTAAAAATAGAAGTTACTGCAGAGATGTGGAAGTGGAAGAGCTGTGCTGCTCTGCTCAAAAGGTTCGAATTTGGCACGCAACATGCCCTCTTTCAAATTATTGTCTTAGGTGGTGAGTTTTGAACAAGTTTCATTAGTACAAACAAAAAGTTTTAATCAAAATCTAAAAACCTGCCTTGCATTTAAAACGATCACAAAGCCCTTTTATTTATCTGTTCTGTTCTAACAGTAACTTACTACAGAACTAAAACCCCAATTGTTTGTCTTGGAGATCAGTTACTAACCTGAGAATAAATGAAGAGTGAGGAACGTAGTGTTGAAATCTTCTGATTGTCATATTGTAGTTCAGAGTAAACAGCTGACTAACTCGTCTCCTGAGCTTCAGAAGAGATCTCAACATCAAAAACTGCTCCAATCTGAAACGTCACTTTAAATTTCTGCACACATTCCTCATCAAACAGCTTCAGAGAACAAATGATCTGGGTGATATAATAACTTTACACTCATACTTTATCAACAACTCTCCAATTATGAATATTGTTATTTCTTAAAAAAGGAGGAAGGAACAAGAAAACACTATTTTAAAAGCCCACTTTAAACATCACATGAGTAACCTTGCAACTGCTTGTCAACTCAGTCATTAGAAAATGAGTTTTTCTGTCCGCTTAATATCTGATAACACTATTTTTACTGTGCCCAGCAGACATAATACTAACTAAGTACATTTGCAAATGCATGTCAAATTATTTCACCAACCTTAACTCTAACCCAACAGTCTTTTAATGAGTTAGTTGACGTATAGTTTTAAAGTTACTCAGTTACTAATGAGCGCTATTGCCAATACAAATCTCTATGACTGCATAATTTCACAGCACAAACAGATTTAACTGAATAATTCAGTTATATAATGATTTCGCTTCGGCTACATGAAAGATCTCTGCATGCGTCTTCGTTCGCAGCACTAGACAGATCAACGCTACAATACACCACATTTAGCTAAAGAATAAACTAGTTAAAACTAAGCAACCGTCTGTGAAAATATTGCATTAGTGAAACGTTGCTCATTTTGTTCAGATGTATTCCGCTCACACACAGATATACGCTGCCTGTCAAACCTTTAATATTTGTTTAGGTTATTGCAGAATAAATAGAGGTTAATCTGGGCTGATGAGTTTTTTGTTTCTTAAGTTAATGAAATGAATTTCTGTGTGAGCTGCGCTGGAACGATTTACACGTAAGATTTGAGCAAATGGCAATTACTGAAGTTTCTAAAGCTGGAAATATAAGGTTTTCTTCTGTCGGATGATAAGAAAAATTGCACAGCAAATTCTGACATTAGGTCTATGGGCAGTATAGGGTTTTTTTAGGTGTCGTTTATCTGTAAATCCCTTCCTCTGTTTGGAATGGAATGCAAATAATCAATCCGCGGTATCCGTGGAAAACTCTAAGACTTCCTCTAAGTTTCCTACATAAAACATCACATACAATGCAAAGTGACCATTGGTGAATTATTGTGATTATCATCAAACTT
Organism: Yasuhikotakia modesta; assembly: GCA_036877545.1. Taxonomy (NCBI): domain Eukaryota; kingdom Metazoa; phylum Chordata; class Actinopteri; order Cypriniformes; family Botiidae; genus Yasuhikotakia; species Yasuhikotakia modesta. The sequence goes on along the minus strand of JBAJNP010007288.1, from coordinate 15,452 downwards.
GTGTGACAATTTACTTTGGAATATTCATCTGCATATACAAAAGGTTTAGCCGTTTAAAGCACATTGTGTAACTTGTTTTCTACAATGTTCAGAATTTTCACCTGCATATTTAATTTGATTCTAGAAGTCTGGGCAAACATCTCATGGAACAGCTGTCGACGCTGAAACAAGCAACCTTGCGAAATTGTCTTTCTGTGACGTTGTGTGGCAGTCTTTCATGTGAAGGTCAAAGCATTTCTGAGGCCTGTGTTGAGACAGACGTCGATTCGCGTGTCTCTCAGCTGCTGTCGACTCTCACCGCAGTCCTACTGTAACAGACAACATGCATTTCAGAGAGAGAAAATTAAACCGTAATCTTTCAGATCTTTCTAAGCTGCTCAATACGGTAACTGCTGCCACAACTTGCATCTTACAGTGAAAGTTTTCTTAGGAATATAAATGTAATTTATTTTTCCAACGCTTTAATGTCATTCTGGGTAACAATTTCCTTCATGTCTTTTCTCTGTGTTCATTTCCCGTCATGCTTCTTTTGTTTGGCTTGTGTTTCTTTTAGAAAAACTACCAGTCTATCAAAGAGAAGTACAGCCACAAAACTCTCACAGTTATCAGTCCATGACACACTGAAATGAAACCAGCACACACTGGACTGACTTTAAGCAGCACAACTCTTACCAGACTATACCAGACTCTTTTTTGTTAGTGTGTGAACACACAACTTTTACAAATTTCTACTGCACAGCTTATACAGCAGATGCAGTTTAAAAACTGCTAGAATAAAAGAGTGATTTATATCAAGGCTGTTTAATATTCTCATGACACCAGTAACCATAGCGACAACGGCACATTTTATTATAAATGATAAAGTTACTTAAAAACTAAAACTTGCGTCCAATGAAGTTCATTCAAATTTTAATTACCTGACAGCTGCTTCAAATCCGCTTTTCAGTTTTAAAAGTGTGTACAGCACAAACTAGACCACAGGACCTCAAACACAACTAATCCAAACTCAAACCGGCACCACTTCAAATCCCGATTGTGTGTGAACACAACAGTATAGCATTACAGCTAACGTCATGTATGACTTACAAACACAATATTAATAAATAAATATAAGATACAAAAGTGTGTCCAACTTAGAGCATGAAGCAAAAGTTCTGTAATTACAAAAGATAATTAGTAATTTCACAGATGAACGATTCTGCGTTACGATACATCCCCACCAAATCTCAGCAATCGACAACTCCGTAAACAAAACGGCATATCACGCCTCGTACCTGGAATCTGAAGGAAGAAACGAACGCGAAAACAACCATCAGCATATTTAACATAATTACTGTATCTCCACAAAGAAAAGAAGAGAAAAAATCTCTCTGTGATGAAAAGGGCTGTCAGTGACAACAAAGCTCTCAAGGTTCCCCATCGTGCAGAAACGTGTTTGAGCGCCAATCCCATTAAACTCGCACTGTAATTACCAGCCCTCATCACCTGTGATGTTTGCACAAAAATAGCACAGATACCCCAGCAGTCCGTGAGAATGTGATGTTATCTGATTTAAAGCAAATATCTGAGGAGACGCAACAGCATTCAACTCCTGTGTGGCAACAAACCAAACGTTTGCATTTGTTTAATAAGAAAAAAAGGATAATAATTGAATAAATGTGAGGTAAACTTACAGCGTGAATGTTCACTCAGTAAACGGGCTTGTGAATCATTCTGCGCTGTTCGTGTGCTGAGTTACACCCCTGTTAGAAATCCTCATTATACTCACTGTGACAAATTTATTCCAGCGCTCAACCAGTGCCCTGAAGAAATTGCTTTTATGTGGTGACCCTAATGCTGGAAGTTGTGCTAAATAACTGCCCTACTAACTTTCACTGTGTGTGTGTGTGTGTGTGTGTGTGTGTGTTCTCAGCTGATGTGTGATTATGGACTCAAACATTTAAACAGCCCGGCTGAGACCCAATTATACCCAGAGCCGAGCACTCTGTGATTGGCTCACTGTTAGGCCAAACTGTGCGTTTACATATGGCTCCGCTAATGGCTCTGTACGCCCCTCACTTTGTCCACAGAAAGACGAGAACCCCGCTGATCTTTAGATGGACGTGGCCTCTGTAAACAGGAAATGGGCTCTGAAGCTATGAAACAGAATATGGGCCGAGAAAAGAAGTTATTATTAAACTACCAGGCAGTTAATGAAAAAGTGACTGAAATGTTTGTTTAGCACAACATACCGTACGTACAGCGGACGGGTCGGGAACACAGAATCTCGTCGGTGATGTCGTTGCGACCCATATGGGGACCGTTTGGCTCTTATTGGATATGAAGAGCGCTAGTCTGTATTAGCATCGATGTAAGCTAATGAAAGAAGTTCATCTTTTTTCATTACTGCCTGACGTTTATGAGGCGTTTGAACTATGTGAGAGTGCGGTTTCAGTCCTGCGGGTTTAACAGAACTTAACTGTAAATTAGACAACGGTCTATGTACGGTATCAGTGCAGTATTGTACAGAACTGGTGACCCAAATGCATTTACATTGTTGGGAAATAATCGTAGCAATTTCTACTGTAGCATGTGTCTGTAAATAACAGCCATGATTTTTATGTCGCTCCCATTTTAAGTGTGAAATTATCACATTTATAACTTTTGTCTGTTGTTATACAATATTTTCTCCAATCTGGCTGACAGCTTCATTATAATCACGGTACGTATTTTACTTATTTACATTAAATAAAACTATTCATGCAGCAAATTTCTCTGTTACATGGAGAAAATAAATTATGATTGACTATGATTAATAATTTCTTGTGTGTCAGTGGAGAAATAGCTGAATGTTTACAATCAGTTCCTGGTATTTGCAAAACTATTGCGATGAGGCAAACAGTTGTTATCTCTGTTTTTATGACTACATGTCAACCAGTTGTGCACAAAATGTCAGATTCTGCCGTACAAAACTCAACAATGGTGACAATTAACAAACCTTTTTAAAAAACCTTAACATTACCAAACCAGTAACAAACTGAGGACAAAAAACAACAATCACAACATTAAAATAAACCATTAATTAGTAAAAAAAAAATAATAAAAATGAGCAACCACATAACTTGTCACTGCCGCAAAGCATGCTGGCAACTTAGCCAGCGCAGTGCTGCACAGTTACAGTTAATTTAGTTAGTTAACCAAGTAACATAGTCAAATAAGTTAACAAGTTATCAAATAAAATACAGACACAAAGAAAACTAATAAAGCTTATAAACTAAAACAATACAAACATTTGAAATGTTGCTTTAGCAGTGAACCATAATAAAAGTTAATGGTGAGCGACTTAAATTATTAAAATACAAATAGACAAAATAAAAGCTGGTTTAAAATATGACTAAAACAAAACTACAGTAACTCTAGTAGTCATTTGCATCTGGTAAATTTAGGCTAACGTAGGTCCAGCACAGAGCCCATTGTGAACGGGTCAGAACAGCGACTCAATGAGAGTAATGAGTCTTGGCATTGTTGAGACTGACAGCAGAGATGGACGAATCTCAGAGCCGCCGTCCGTCCAGTTAAAAGTCCAAAAGCTTCTCTAATGCACTGAAATCTGCAGCTTGAGTTTATCTCTCACGGTTTGGCTGAATATAACAGGTGCAACACCCTGTATGTCACGGTTCTCTTTCAGTGCTTTCATTAACTGCAAACTAAACGTGTGTGTGAATGAGAAACTAAACCTGAAACTGTCTCACCTTCAATTCAGCTGTAATTCTATAGATTAGAGGCCATCTATGCATGAAATATTTATGTTTTTTAAATAGTGCAGCATGTGTGTGTGCGTGCGTGTGTGTGTGTGTGTGTGTGTTTCCACACAAACAGATATGTACAGTACATCACGGATTAGCAATTACACGCAATGATTATGTTTTACAAACCTTGATACATCAGCTACAGAAGATGTGGAGGAGAGACTCTCAGACAGGAGAAATGTCTCTACAGAGGACACGCAAACCTTCAGGGACATTCAAACTCATCGCCTAGTCGAGTCTGAATTAATTTCTCTCTTGAGAGACACGCATTTACCGGTCCAAAGTAACTTGAGGACAGAACTTATCATGTGGACTTTTCAAACACTTTCATTATGGTACTGAATACAGAATGGAACAAACAAACAAAGATAAAAAGCCACAACTCATTATTTACTGGTTTTTAGTCTCCATAGTGAGAGAAGTCTTTGAGATGTTGTGGAGAATTCTGCTCTCTGCTCTTTTGCTCCACTACAGGAAGATATTTCATTGCTCAATAACTGACCCCTACTACTTCATTAGCCCACAACATGAACCATGACCACCTGCAGCAAACGCACTCAGCCAGTCAGCGCATGAGTTCATTTAGCAATCAAACATCCAGCTTCTAATTAAACCCAGTATAAAACATGTTGTGGATTCCAGGAGCTCTGAAAAACTTAATGTCTTTAAATCTTCTACAGATGAAAATGACAGAACGCAGTCAGTTTCTGCACCTCACCACTGACATACAGACTGAACATCACAAGTATAAACTGAGAGAGTGTGACATTTAAGATGTGTGAGCCATAAGATTCTGCATAGATCGACAGAGAAACGGAGCACAGATTTATACACGTTACATGTTTTTAAAAAGGACGAAAGAAAAACTCATTAATTTTATCTCACTTTCTCACTGGAGAAAAGAGTTAAATTAAATTAAAGCTCCATCGCCAAGACAAGAGTGCAGAAATGCCTTTTAATTAGAGCTTTTCTATCAAGTTCTAGATCTTGAGCTACGGACGACCCTGTGTTTCTGCCCGGCTCATATTTCCCACAATCCCTCAGCTCCTGTTCATACTCATGCACTGTCTAATTATATTGATGGCTAGAGAAGCTTTGCTAACAGGATTCTGAAAGAATTGTTGAAGATATCAGAGAGGCTGACAAGTGAAATAGTGCTCACAGCTGCCACGGAAAAGAACATTTTGTGCGAGGGAAATTGCAGTTATTATAGTTGGCGTAATGCATGTCCCTAACTTAAAAACGCAGCGGTCTGAGTGATGGCCGTGGGGAGCTCACATGAAGAACTCAGAGACTTGCGGGGATGTGAGAGAGTTTGAAGGGGAGATTTATAAGAATAGGTTGCGAGGGCTCAGGGCTAAGATAGAAGAAGCGATTGTGCTTCTTTATCTTCCTTCTGACTGGAAGAAAAGAGTTTTTGTTTTGTGTGAGTGTTTGGCTGCAGAGACCCAGTTTCACAATGGCTTGGGGGGGTTGGGGTTTGGTTTAAAAATACGTCCCCTTCTGAAATATCTAGGTTTAGAAGCAAAACCCAGCATTTGGGCCTCTAGTCTAAAGGGTATTTATTTTAGCATGGCTGCTTTTTTCCCCCAGGAATTGATTCTTAAAAGTTACTGTACTGGTATCAGAGAGAATGAAATATAATATTAAGATTAAAATTAAAAATTATTACTGTTCAAAATTTGGCCAGTCATGCAAAAAATCGTGCATTTACAATAGATAACATGCTAGCAAAAAAATTAGCCTTGGCATAAATGAGTAATTTCCACCAAAGAGGTTATCAACAAAATAAATAATGAGACTTGCAAAAGTACAAAGAAATGCTTGTGTGATGCCTGTATGTTTCACTGCCCATCGTTGATTTTCACTGTTGTGATGAAGCACCGAACATCTGAAGAGATGAACAAAACAATTTCCATCAGAAAGTAAATGTTCATTAGATTGGAAATGTTGAGCTGGGACTTCAAACACGACGTTCACAAACAGAGGCACGGCACAAATGTTCATTTGGGATCAAATGTTGATTCTGATTTATTTCAAACCAAAATGATGAAACACTCATGGCTGTGTTCTCAAATCTCCCAGGCTGTGTTTGTGTCGTCCCACACAGACAGCTGCCTAACACAGCATCTAAAATGATTTACATTCTAGAACAATCACTAATAACATCTAAATAATTGTTGTGAAAAACTATTTATTAGTGAAACGTTGTTAAGGTTACATAATTTAAAAAAAAGTTTAAATAATCTTACTAGTAAGGTTAATACATCTAAGAAACTGAATGTTGTTTCGAACGTTGCTAGATTTTGTAAAACATTTTTAATGCTTTTGATACTTAATGGAAACTTTCTTACAACCTACAATTGCTAGCTGGGAATGCTTTCTGGAATACTTGATTTTGATTGGTCTATCCAGACTGCTGAACTGCACAACTGACCATTGGCTAACTAATATATAGAATTAAAATATAATCATGGTACGGCACAAATGCACAGCTGATCAGAAATCAACCAATCCAGGAAGTAATAACAGGTTTGCACATGCCTGTACATTATCATTTATGATACATTTTCATACAGGCTAGTTGTTAATACCATGAGTGTTAGTAAAATGTGTCAATGAACAGAACGCTTCCAAGAAAATTCCCACATGTCACAGTGGCGCAATTACGTTTGGAAAGGCAGGAAGTGGGATAAAAATGTAGATGATTTAAGTGCATCACTGTATTTCCTCCCAGCCATCTGTGTGTCGAATCTACTGCCTGCTAACCCTGCAGCCTTATGCATAAACAACGTCTCTTGATAAAAAAGAAAGCGATTGGTTAATTTCCAGCGAGTGCTTTCAGACGGTCCACCCAGGTAAATTGCTCTGGTTTTTCATTACATCGACTCTGAAATCCCAGCCACACTTTCCCCTACAATCTCTCTGCTCTGATCTTTCATCAGAACTTACTGGCAGAACAGTATGGGCATCTCAAACTTTAATCATCTTTGACCTATAAACTTCAGCCACTACAGAGGAAAACCCCCTATGGAGCTCTCTCTCTCTCTCTCTCTCTCTCACACACACAAATCACTTTATCTGAAGCGCAGTACCATTAAACGTCTTCATCTGCATGTTTTCTTCACCGCATGCTTGTCTCTTTCACAATTTTTAACATTTTAGGCCTCCATCTTCCTCTTTGTTGTGATCACAAAATAACAGCAACTACTTTTACCTACAGAGGTACAGAGAGAAAGAAGCGTGAGCTTTTTACAACAACCAAACACAACAACACAAACAACAGCCTAGCGGTAAAAACATACTGTATGTTTGACACGAGGAGCAGTGGCGCTCCTGGGAAATGCCTCCTTTAAAAAAACAAACACACACACAAACAAACACACACATACAAACACACACACAGACACACACACAGAAGCACTAAAACTCATTTTGATATATCTAAAATATAACACAAGATTACAAAATATGTTCAAAGTGACCCAGAACAGAGAGAGTGTTTATCATTAGTGGGTCACACAGTGTGGACGCTCTGAAAGTGTGTCACATCATCCTCACATCTCTGCATCACTGCTGACAGATCAGGAAATGGAGTGTGTGTTCACTTTAATGTCACCTTTGTCTTTCTGATGACAAGGTTATTGCCTCATATCGGAAGCATAAGCAAGAATTGCTGCTTTCTGACTGGTGGCTGACATGTTGTTTAAATACGTCTTTGCTTTTGCTGATATCAGAACGACCTTGTCATGAAGTTTATGGGCATCACGGATTCCTGAAAGCTCGAAGGTCACCAGAGCAAGAATTTACATACTACAGGCGCTCTGACGACAGCCCAGAGGTTACGGACGGTATTTACACTCAGCAGCAATTTCTCCCTCGGCTAGAATTCAAACCTGCTGCTAAAAGCGTCCAAAATTGCTAAAGCGCAGCCAAGGCATCGTAAAAATACACCATGATCATTCGTCCAAAGAGTCCAACAGACTCGCACGTCGAGTCACCAAATGACTCAGTCTGTGTAGCGCGTTGTGCGCGCTATCTGGTGTGAATTATGAAAACAAATGATGTTTATAACGGTGACCAAAACACAGTCACTCTTCCAGTGTAGTGAACTGATGAGACCAGTTCAGTCCCGCTGGAAAATACAGATGGGAGAGAGATCGGGACACGAGCCAAAAAACATCATTTAAATGACAACAGAACAGCAGTCTGCCAAAATAATATATTCTGTACTCCTCTGCAGTAGAAGAACGCTTCAGCTTGTTTAAACACCCCCATCGCTTTCACATACAACAGAACACTGTGTCTTATATAAAAATATTGATATTGTAAAAACATCAAATACATAATCAGTATTTAGGAACTCTTGTACCATCTCTCACTACAGTACCGAACCTCATTTCCCACTCGGGTAAAATCATCTGAACGTTTCACAGAAGAGCACCCAGGTGAACACAACACAATGTAATGCAATGTGCCTGTTATAAAACACACAGAACGACACGTACATTTCTGATGAATGCGTTAGATAACTACGTCCAAAACGTTTGTGCAAGACTCTTGAAGGTTCTACAAGAACAGAGAATTTTTTTGTCATAACAGGCTGTTTGAAGGCCTGTCATGATTTCTTCCTTATCTATTTGGAAAAAGCTTAGGACAGGAACGCTGAACAATGACGTCTTAGCAAACTAGGGATGATTTTAAATACCAGAGTGATTGTGATCTACAGTACAACATTTGTCATTGACAGAGTAATTGACAGGCAACAAATGTCTGTACAAACACCACTACTTGAACAACTACTTGAAACATGGAAACGCTTTTCACTTGAGAAGGAAAACAACGGATTAACTATTTTCCCTTCTGAAAAAACGTGTGTCCATTTAATTTATGGCTTATAAAACAAGCACTGCATCATCAAACAGCCACATAAAGATTCTTTCTTAACGTAATTAACAGGAACACAATGCAACAAGCAGTTTCTGAACGTAATGACAAACTCGCTCTCAGTAATACGTTTGACTGAGCTTCTGAATTTAATAGCTACTTAATCTGTGTGATGCAACAATATCTTTCTAACAGGCAATGCACATGCAGAGATCATGTAGTTCTTTGGTTAATTAGCAGAAATGTTATTGAAAAACAACAATTTTTCCTTTTATGTTCGATCTTTAGACTCATTTGCACAAACTTAAAGGCAGGGTTGGCAATTTCAGAGGCTAGCAATAACAAGCTAACTTATAAACGATTCCACCCTTTCCTCAGAAAGACACGCCCCCTCCAAAAAACATGAGCCACACATAGTTGGAAAGACCAGCAGAATATCCTTTCACTGCATCTGGAGCGAGTGCAATGACTGGACGAACATGTTATGGTCTGTGTCTTCCACAAAAGACACACATTTACATATTTAAACCACTTTACCTAGTGATGCTATCAGGATGTGAAAAGACTTTCAAACAACACACAAACTGTTTTGGGGGGGGGGGGAGAAAAATGCCCACCCTGTCTTTAAGCTACTTATCTAAAGTGCAAAAAAACAGCCAAAAACTAACAATTTTAGCTTTTTAGCTTTGAGGGCGATACATTTACAATACAGTTTATGCAATATTTAATCCAAGTTTAAAATGAATCATGTTCTGCACAAATCAATTATCTTTATTGCTTTAAATGTTTAAAAACAAACAAACAAAAATATTCTCATTAAATTAAATTATATAATAACATTCCCATGTTTTATGTTTTTTTCCTAAAAATTATTGTCCAATGGTGCCAATCTAACCACAGGACGTTCCTCCATTAGTTAAATCTACAGCAAATACGGTGTGTTAAGTTAATTGCGTTACCCTGATGTTTCACATTAACACAGGGGAAGGACAAACCCAACAGGATCATAACAACTGAGATGTTTCAGTCTACAGAAGGTCGTCTGACAGACGCGTCCATGTCCTTGTGCGCTGCGCTCCGGCCAGTGCGCACCGCCGCCTTCACTGCGTCCTCTGACGTGACGCGCGACGGAGCCCCGAGGGTCGGAGCCGTAACTTCAGTTCCGTGCGAGACGAGCGTTTTCCTGCGCCACAGAAACACCGAGGCCGGGCGGAGGATCTGGAAGTGCCCGTTAATCTCTCCATTTTCATCACTAACACGCTGGAAGAAACTACCGGCGCTGGTGAAGCGGACGGACGCGTGCGCCAGACTGAAGCATCTTTGGATGAAAGTCAAGGTTGTTCAGATCAGAGTCCAGATCATCCAGAGAGGAAGATTTGTTCCTTCTAACGGGAAGCGCCAGAAACCGGAGAAATATTTAACAATGACCAACTTGTGGTTTTAAAATGCGCGTCTGTCCGGTAACCGGGATCATTTGTGAGTGATAATAACTTACAGGGGCTGTATAGTCTACAGTGACACAACATCTCTGAATTGAAGGTTTGGTCATTTAATCGTGTGGTTTAAAGTTTTTCTGACGCTCGCGCGTTGACGCATTCGCGCTCCGCTTTGGAGAAATGCCGCGGCGCTCTCGTGGAAAAGGATTTATGGCGCTGCGCTCCAGCCAATAAACCCGCGTTAGTGTTTCACCAACTTATTTCACCAAAGTTGGAAGTGGAGCCACCCGAGAGCCGGATCTGTGAGGTCTGACCTGCCTTTGACTTTATCTCATCCGGCGACTGGCTGTTGGGAAATGAACCTGCGCTGTGCCAAGGCGCCCGTGAAATAACGCGTGGAATTGCGTTGGGAAATTTTCCGGGAATCTGGGATTGTAATAGCTTCCTTGCTGCTTTATATGGGAACTACGATGATTTTACTGCATGCCCTGAGCGTCCTGTTCCTACTGGGTGAGTGTTAAAGCTCATGCTTCTTAAACAACACGAGACATAAGACGAGAGGAGAGAAACGCATTGACCAGCATCCAGACGATCACGCACTACGGTCTTCACTTATATCACAGAGCATTTGCCTAAAGCAAAGAGAAATAAACTCACGAAACTCTGCCTCACACTTTAAACGTCTTACAGCATCTCCTACGAGGTTATAGACAAACAGCTGCGTAACCTCAGAAACAGACGCTGGTTTGGCGGAGACAGAAGCTGTCCGTGGTGCTGAAACTGCGTTCTTACAATAAATCACGACTCTTTATATTTTAATAATGTTAATAATATAGTTGCTGTTCTCCACAGACACGTGATATTATAATGCATTATGAAACTGCACTGCGAATAAGATATTTCCATCTTAAAATGAAGACGACACGTGTGGCTCCGGATTTAAATGAAGGGTGTTGAGTTTAGTGACGCCGAGCGCGGCTGCGGTTCTCTGCCCCGCCGACAGGAGTCGCTCTCGGTTGCCACATCCATCACTGTAACCCTCAGCCTGTTATAGTTAAACACTGCCAACAATTTACTGTACAGGCTGCTCTGTGTGCGCTATATGCTTAATACTGTCTGCACAACCTCACTGTATCTTGTGATGATAGCATCTACTGAGGGAACGTGTAAACAGAGGCCCATTTAGAAGCTCAATTTAAAGTAATTGACTTTTACAATATATAATTACATTTCTAACGTTCTTAACTTGAACATAAATGCAAGCCTGCATGCATTGAAAATCCACTATCCAGCTGTATCCATACACGAACATTTAACGTCCTCAGCTGTACAGTAACTGTATACTGGTATAAATGCAGCAGATATAACTAGCCATTGACTGAGTGATCTAGATAATTTAAAAGCAGCCCTCACGTGGTCTGTTAACACACATGCCTTCCCACAGACGCGCTGGTGTTTTCCACCGCCACCGAATCGTCTCTGTCAGGACTGGGGTCTCAGGACTGGCGGACCCCCATGGACTGCCTGAGGGCCAGCGAGATGTGCAACCAGAACTCTCAGTGCAGCTCGCGCTTCCGCATCATGCGCCAGTGCCTGGTGGGTCGCGACCGGACCACCATGCTGGCCAACAGGGAGTGTCAGGCGGCACTGGAGGTTCTGCAGGAGAGCCCGCTGTACGACTGCCGCTGTAAGAGAGGCATGAAGAGAGAGCTTCAGTGTCTGCAGAGCTACTGGAGCATCCACATGGGGCTCAGTGAAGGTAGGACTGAGACTGTGGACACACACTCTGGGATACGTTGCTTAAACGTTGGCTAATGACCTCTAAACGTTATCTATAAACGTTCTTGCAGGAAACAAGTATACCTCATTGCTATGGGTATGAGAAATAATCATGATGTCACTAGTAAAACTGCAAAAACCTACAAATATTATTTAAATATCATTACTAAAATAAAATTAAAAATATATTAACATGCTTACAGTAGTGAGACAATGCTACTAGGTAAAATCATTTTAATATAATTACTGTAGTAAAATGATGGTTCATTTTGGCCACATTGTCTCAACCAATGAGGTATATTTGAGGCGGTTCGACTGACCAATGAAAACAGCCGCTGTAAACAGCCATTATTTTTGGAATTACACTGGTGCAGAAAACACACACTTCATCAGAAAATCATATCTGACGTTCTAGATATTACATTTGAAATATCTCTTGGAGTGCTCCAATAAAAATTAGCGCTGCCAATTAGCAGGACTGTGTGTTAACCGTTACCTGCTCTCCGTACAGTCGCTCCGTCACAGACACTCTGCAGTTATTTGCCTTTGGGAGTGTTGGAGAATCATTACCAGATTTAAGCAGCGCAAATCGCCCTGAATTATAACCCATCTGCTTTGGCAGTGGCTGCGAGCCACAACAAATATGGTCCTATTGATGGGAGTAATCAGAGAGCGCTTTTAACGCAACTGCCCCTCTCAAGCTCGGCATTTCAATGAGGCATTGTGAGGAGCGGGCTCTGCTTACTGCCTGCTGAGGTGAGGGGAAAAAATAAAAACCGCAAGCGCTCCATTCATCAGAGGCTGTGTACAAACAGATTAGGTGCTGGAGGAGGGTAATAACATGCAAATGTGCCACGATTTAACCGGTCAGGAAACTAAAACGTCATCACAATAGGAGCCGTACTGTAGATCCTTACAGCGTGTTGTTGCACATATATGGCATTTACAATTACTACAAACAGTGTCCACACAAACAGCTTGTTCTTTGTACTCTCAAGAGCTTTTCTCTATTGATGCCGCTGTACTGTAGGACTTTAAAATGGCTGGACCCAGTTTTGTGTCCTACTTCGGACAGTGGCAGCACAAACTCTCATTAAAATGTTTTCTTGTTATTTTGCTTTACAATCCAGTCGTTTCTCGCGCAGAACCTCAGAAAAGCACACGTTCCTCTCAGCTGATGTTAAGGGAACGTAAAGCAATGATTGCCCTCCACAGAACTCCATCAAACCCACTGAAGACACACAATTGGCTGTTTCAACATGAACACCCAATAATCGGCCCAAATAAGAGCGCTTCTATCACAGCTTTATGTTCCTGTCATTGTGTTTGGACGGGGCGGCATGGATTTTCCATTTCTAAAGAAACAGACCTACAAGAAACAAAACAAAACAGGTCAAATCTCGTCACACTGTGCTCGGATGTGTGCAGAAACTGCTGAAAAGAGACACAGAAAGAAAGGATGAAAACAGAGTTGGATGAAGATGTTTTTTCTGAAGAGACAAAATAATTCAGAATTACTGAGATATAGGGGAACAATTGTGAACAGACAAAATAATACAAATATTTTGAAAGTAAGATAATATATAATGTATAAAAAGTAATGCAGTCCAGATTTTAAAAAATATGGAGAAATTGTATCTTTGGCTGTTTTGAGTTTGTTGCGTTTTAATAGTGGCCCAAAAGTGTGGTGCAGAGAGGCATGTGAGAGTGTGACAAGCGAGAGCGTGACACAGGTGAAATGTCACAAGAAAGACAGTGGGTTCAGAGTTCAAGTGCTTTTTAAACCTATATTCTAGAAACTAAAGTAAACATCATATATATAGTTTGCATTAAACTCAAGACCAAGCCCAGATCAGTGACATGATTCAAAAGTCCACCACACCTAACTCTCTGGTAGGGAGAGAAACTGACTGACTGCTAAAGAAAACATGCTGGACCTCAGCAGCCCTTCACCCGTCATTCCCTCTGGCGGTGTCAGAACCTCCTCAGAACCTCCTCAGCACGGCCAGAATCCATCTGATCCGTGACACAGACAGAAACTCACCAGCTCTGCCAACAAGAATCCCTGACATCTGCTCCAGATTTAGAAAAAACAAGCTTGCTTGTGCTTTGCAATTCAGATGAAACCTGAACTCTTTCATTGACCTGTGAAGTTTCAGTATGTAGGAGCTACAGAACCACAACTCTGCAGAATCACTGAAGTCAAACGTTAACTGGAGAGAGTGGAGCTGTAAGCAGGGTTAAATTAACTGGAGAAGGTTTTAGATGTTCATCAGATTCTCCTGTGTTTCTCAGATATGCTATTTCAGCCCTGTATGACTCATGTCTTCTGTCCTGCTCCAATGATCTCACCTGTGGTGATAAATAGAAACTCTCAGTTCTAAATGATCAGCTGTCAACTTGAATAGTCACGTATGCAACTGGTCCTATGCTAACTGGTAAACTAGCTACTTGATGTGTAGAGCACATCACTGCACAGGCTAAGGTCACGGGTTTAATTTCCCAGCGAATGCACATATAGCTTAAATATAGCATACATTTAGAAAAGACGCTAAATCTTCACTTTTCATTTGTTAACTTGACAACTATATTTGCTTTCAGTATTTGCCTAAGTAGGTTTTAGCTGGAGGTCTTGTTTGTACATGTGCAGCTATAAATTAAGAGGAGTGCTAATGAATACATTATTAAGAAACGTTCAGGCAATTATTTCAAAATGTAATGATTGGTTTCTGCTAATGGAAAGATAATGGAGGCTGTTATTATCAAATCATTTAGAGCAATTAGGCATATTTGTTCTTTTTATGGAAGAAGCAAAGAACTTTTTGTACTGCACTTGTTTGTATATTTTCCTGTTATCAATTATGTATATATACACAAACACATAAATTCATATATAATATGTTTCACTAGCAAGCATCAATTGCACTAATGAAACATTTATATAATGCATGTGATTAAAATTAGCGTTATAAGAACATTGTGCAGTACAGAAAATGTTTCATAAATTCTACAGCACATGTTGCCTGTGTGTGGATTGTCTGTATGTTGGTGGGGGAACACACAGGACAATTATGTAATTACAGTGAGACAGGCAGCCTATGACCTGAACATGCAAATGTTAATGCGTCCATGTTAATTAGGAGATTATGTTACACGTTCAACCACACGACTTCAGACTTTAAATAAAGCAACTCATTATGGCCCTCCTGAGATAAACCCTGCAACTATTGCGACCACTGCAACTACTGCAACCACTGCGACCACTGCAACTATTGCAACCACTGCAACTTCTTTGAAATAGAACTGTAGATTACATTACACTCAACCTGTGCAAGCACATAATCTAACTGCTATGTTTACATTGTGTAAATTCAAAACTTGGTTTTGCCAACATTGGTTAACAGTAACAGAGATTATTCAAATCTTCAATGGCAAAAGTCAGAAAGGAGAGATTTGTCTTCATCACAGCAATGCAGGTCCACAGCTTGCAGTACAGTAGTTTTTTTATGCTTTTCTACAATGAAAAATGTGACGTGAGTTCACATATATTATCAAAACAAAC
>JBAJNP010007287.1:5565-22989 GCA_036877545.1 Yasuhikotakia modesta | reverse complement strand
CTGATGGAAGCAGGTGTCTCCCAGCCAAACTGAAGCACACAACAACTGCAGGTTTATCCCCAGAGGAGTGTTGCAAGTCTCAGGCGTGCGTTGAGGTGGTGGGTGGGGATGTCTTAGACCGGGACAAACACAAAGATCGGGAGATAGATGGGTTGTCTCCTTCTAAAAAAAGGAGCGTTGAAGCTCCCCACAGGGCTATTGCTAGCCGTGGTCCTGCACAACATGAAGTGGGGGGCATTCCTGAGTCTCCACCAAAGGAGAAAGTTACGATGGGCATGGGGGTTGCAGCTCTAAGGTCCAACTTTGAACGTATGAGGAGAGATAATTCTCAAACATCTGGGGAGGGAAAAAGTGAGAGGCCTTATTATGTGAACATGGAATATCACAACGAAAAAGGTCTTGTTAGGGTCAACAATAGAGAGGTCTCACAAAAGATAAGCAGTCTAGGCAGTCAGGCAATGCAAATGGAACGCAAGAGGTCCTTGCATTCTGTACCTGGCAATCCTTCCACTGTTTATGGTATCGTTCGTAAACCTGATCGGTGCACCGATTATGAACGAGGCATGGAGGACAGCTACAGCTGTGAGTATGAAGATGCTGATCTTAATTGTCAGTTTCTTAAAGACAATTTAATTAAAGTTAATGGAGGAAAAACAGAGTCTCAAAGAGGGCCTCAGCAGATCTGGCACCATTCTGATTGTCAGCCCTATACAACTGTTTATGTGGGTGGCATTATGGGAAGCGGGGAAGACCTACACCTGACCTGGCCTAGGCGATCATACTCACCTGGGAGTTTTGATGATGGCTACACACCAGATTGCAGCTCCAATGAAAATCTGACATCCAGTGAAGAAGACTTTTCTTCAGGTCAGTCTAGCCATGTGTCCCCAAGTCCCACCGCCTACCGTGTGTATCGGGAGAAGAGTCGCTCTCCTTCCCAGAATTCTCTTCAGTCCTTCGAAAGTGGAAGTCCCCCAACCCCTCTGTCCCAAAAACGTCTTAAGCAACAACTTGCTCTGTCAGATGCCACTGTCATTGGTGTCCGCAAGATCTGGCCTATGGATGGAGGCTCCAACAGTTTCAGCAGTTTCCATGGAGATTTTGGTAAGATTTTGTTTATGTTTGTACATTGTTATGTTGTACATATTGTTATGTACTATCATTTTCTTGTGTTTTTTATGCTATGTGCTATGTGTAAAGGGGCTGTGCTAGCCCATAGTTTGTCACAAGTTTGTCTTTGCCTTTTGAAGTGCAACACTTACAATCTGTCTGAATATGTCTTCGAATCGATATAACTTTGTTGTTTTAAAACTTTGTTCTAGCCCCTTTTATCTTCCTTCTTAAAGTTGTCCATCTGGGTTTTCTCCCTCTTTCTTTCCCTCTTTTCAGTCTGATAGTAAAACTGGTCTGATCTGCAGCGTTTGAACCGCTTCAGGCAGAGGAGTAACTGGCTGTCTGTCAGCCCAGAGAGTTTATGCATCAGTACACATTAGCCTTGTTGTCCTGCTGAGGGCTAATTGACCTAAAGGGGTCATGAAGCATGATGAGTACAGCTAAGCTTCTTTGTTTATTGGGGGTTGGTTGGAAGACCAGTGACAAGCAACAAATTAGGAGATGAAATGAAAATACTGAATGTCACGTGGGTCAAGCAATTAGATGTTCAATCCAGTATTAGTTTGAATGTGTGCACAGCTTTAAATGCTTAGACAGTTGCCTAATAACAAGCTGTTTACCATTTCAAATGGATTACACAGGTGTCATTGTTGCATTGTGTTTTTTAAAGAAACAATTGATTGAATAGCATTGTATTGCAGCATACTATGACAAACCCACCACATTGTCTTTGAAATATAACCCAAATATTACTCTTTATGTTAAATGTTTAATTGCACAAGCAGAATTGGACAAATGTGACAGAAGCTGTAGGAATTAAGACACTATAGAGCCACAGAGCAGATTTCTGAAGCAGAAAAGAGCAAGGAATCATTTGACAGCAGCTCAGCTGTTATTACGTAAGCAGGCAGAGAGAACGAGGGAGAGAGAACGAGGGAGAGAGAACGAGGGAGAGAGAACGAGGGAGAGAGAACGAGAGAGAGAGAAAGGGCTGAGCTGCAAAGTCAGCAGGCGCAAACAAATTGCAGATGATCAGTATAAAAAGCAGCAGATTGAGTTTCTGTGATTTACACCGTTTGGAACACAGCCCTCAATCAGCCCTCAGGCTGTCTCTGAGATTTCTCCAGGTTCTCTTTGGAATCCTAATCTAACACCCTCAAGTTGTTCTTAAACAAGCACAGTCGAGTCC
Organism: Yasuhikotakia modesta; assembly: GCA_036877545.1. Taxonomy (NCBI): domain Eukaryota; kingdom Metazoa; phylum Chordata; class Actinopteri; order Cypriniformes; family Botiidae; genus Yasuhikotakia; species Yasuhikotakia modesta. The sequence goes on along the minus strand of JBAJNP010007287.1, from coordinate 20,687 downwards.
TGCAAGTTGTTTCTGCCGCCTTCATTATGTGCATTTGTCTGCTGTTCCGCTTGAGAAAGTAAATACACACTTTCCATGTTCTGTTTGTCTAAAATCTCAGTCACACTCATGTAAATGGCAGTAAACAGTGCAGCTACGTATGTTTGTTACACGCAGACATGCTCTGCCACAGTCTTTGGTAACTTCCCTTATGTTTTTGGAGAGCTGTGCTAGTTTTGTCTTTAGGGCAAACTTTCAGTGTGAATATGTTGTGAAATTTGGAATATTGTGTAGTTCTGGTGTTACAAGTTACAACTTTACATCTGTGGCTTTTTTGTAGAGGTAAATTTTAACTCTCTCCCAGTGTTAAATGTCACCTCTTGGGAACAGACTGGACCTGGCACACAAGCTAATCCTGGCTGTATTATTAGAATAAACAGTCCTTTGTTACATTTAAGACTTTTAAGTTCCATTAAGCATGTTGACTTAAGGTCATGATGAAAATGTTGATGGAAATGCACTTAAGATTTATGGTCTTATACATGGTCAGATATCTGGCCATATTTGATTGACACAGAGCAAATTTTTGATTCATAATGTACATACAAAAAGTAAAATATAGTAAAAATTTAGCTAAAACAAATTTCTGCACTGATATATTTAAATGGGCAATTCATTTTATTTGTAGGCGTATTCATTATTGTGCACCAGTTGAACTTGCCTGCATATGTTTTCCTAAAACATTTTGATACATAAAAACTGCAGTGCAGAGTCTGACTGGTGAAGATTATTGTGATTATGCAAATGATTAAATTTTATATGATAGAGATGTTATCTTCAGTATTGTAAAGCTTTGGGAACAGACTCTGTGAGTTCAGTAAGGTTTCGGGAATGGAGAGAGAGGTATTTGCTGGCTCTGATCCATCTTGTTGTTTTTCCATTTTATCATTTGCCAGAGCTCATAAATCCAATATAAGCTCAGACTTCAGAAACGGCAATCGTACAACATCAAACGTGCAACATGTGGACGCAAATCTAGACAGCAACCTCAGACCGCTGCTTCTTTTCAAGCAGTCTACTTATGTGGTCTGTTACGCATAATACCCTATAATAAGACACGCTAACCGGCCTGTTTGTTGTATGATTGCGTGTCACCTGTTGTCCCGATGGTTGGATAGTGCAGATGGGGCCAGGATGAGGCCCGGCTGGCGTGGGTCCAGCTGGCACAGGCTGAGAGAAGCCTGCATCACCATCACCAGCTGCAGGGCAAAGAGCAGATCTTTCTCACTGTCATTTCATGGGCGGAGCTTCCCATTACAGTCACATAAACACAGTAGTGTTATTTTATACAGCAGCTGGCTGGCACACATGAGATGTATATAAACACATGTATAGTTAGAGATTTGAACAATTTCTACAAAACATGTTTGAATTGTTAGCCAAATTGCAGAGTTCTGTGTCTGGGATTAAAGAGTCTAGGGAAGGCTTTTCTTTGAAATTTAATGAGAAAACTCATTAGAAATCTTGTAAAGTTGCACCACAAAACTCAATATGAATGTTCTTTATTTGATTTAAAAAATACACTTGGTATGGTTAAGAAGAAACTTAGTACAAGCAAATGGTCCCAACATTTAAACACTCAACCAACAAAAAAATGCAGTAATAGGCCAGCAAAAACTCTTCTTTCTTTAACACAGTTTGCTTATTTCACAAAGGCAAAACAGTCTCTAAATTACAAAGTTGGATTATCAAGTTATCATATTTGTGTATTTACTGAATCATGACTGTTGTTTCTTTCGAGGTCTTGTTACTGTAATGTACATTCTGTGCTGCTTATCAGACTTACTCAGCCTCCCTGTCTTTATTCCGCACCGGGCCCCCTCAAAATTCCCCACCCCCACCCTGATCTTCCCCCTGCAGCATAACCTATCCAACTCAATTCTCTTTCTGTCCACAAGGCTCAGGTTCCCTCTAATTCACAGTAACATCATCATTACCACAATAACATCATCACAGTAACATCATCATTAACCCCACCCTCTTTTTAGTTGTCTCATTTTGTCCACCTTCAGATTTTCCTAATTGATTTATTTCCTAATTCATATTATTATAATGTTAATTTATTTTACTATATTTACCATATATATTATCTCACATAGATGTACAGTAACTCCAAACTGGAGCTGAACCAAGGATCATGTTTGTCACAGTTACAAGATAAATTCTAGTTTGGAAAAGTTGTCTATTGGTGTTAACTTTAAGTTACAGTAAAGTTGCAGTAAATTATGTTTATTATTTGTTGTATTTAAAGCATTAGAATGTCTCTCTTAAAAAGTTAGATAATGCTGTTTTTAAAATTAATGTCACTTTATTTGATATTATGCAGTGAATTTCATCTTGTTGGGTTTTGGGATCCAAAAACTGTACATCATGAACTATATATGTCTATAATTGTTTTGTCCACTCCCTCATAACATCAACCAAAAGCGATTGTAAAAACACAAAGTTCTAACTTCTCTTTCCACTGTTCCCCACTGTGAGCCCTGATCCCCTCCAGGACTTGCCCAACTTCCCTGGCGAGACTGAAAGGGCCTTCTGTGTTCCCTGTGTTTATGGAATTTCTCAGCTGCTTGAGAAAGGTGGTAAATACACGACTAATGAAATGTAAAACGCACAGTCATGGGCCCCTGGGGGTTGCTGCAGTCATGTGTGTGTGTGCAAAGTGGTTAGATAAGTGTAGCCTGGAGGTCAGACGTGTAACCTATAAGGTTTAGGACGCTTCTGTGAGGAACTGTTGTTATGGTAACTTATGTTAATGCTCAGCGTGTGATTTACTGCAGTTGATGTTGACTGGTGTGTCACGACCCAAAAGTGGCACAAATGACAGCAGGAAAAAAGCAACTATATTTACAATTACAATACAAGGTTGTGGACCCTGAAGCAAAGTCAACTGATGGCCATAAAGCGTTTTTGTTGATGCCACTGTGTAGATGTTTGTGTTTGTCTGTTGTCGGTTACTAATAAAAAGCTCTGGGCCTTGTGGCTCCCAGAATATAGTGCTAATAAGGCCAATCATGAGTTTGATTCCCAGAAAATCCTCAAACTGCTAAAAGTGTAGCTTTGCACCCAAAGTAGCTTTAGATAAAAGCGTCTGCCAAAAAAACGTACTCAAATCCCTGAGGGGTGAAGGCTTCAGCATTTCTCATGCTTAAATATTTCTACCCTTATTCTGCCCAAAGCATTTGAAACATGTTTGATGAGTATATTGTAAAAACCACATCCTCCTCTCAGTAGCTCTGCTTGACCTGTCTGGTAACCAATAAAATGTAATCACTGGTGTTTGTACCTTGATTCATCCTTATTCATGACTAAACCAGACATGGAAAGATGGAGGAGTTTTGATAGCGCTTAAAAATACTGGCCTTCAGCCAAACCAGCAGGCGGTGTGTGGCTGAACAGATGTGATACCGGGGTCCAGCAGAACTGCCACCCTTTTCCCAGGCTCTGACTTTTTATTTTGATTCAGTGTGGCGATGGGATCTGCTTATAAATCTGTTTGGTAACTCCATCCAATTGTGTAAAGTTGGCCTGTGCTCTGGTCTTTTTCATTGTGCCAAATAAGCAGAAAGGTTTCACAGCTGATTTAATGAGGGATTAGGTTTTGAATCCCACAGGGTGGTTTTATGATCTGGTACTTTATTGTTTAGATAGTCGGTTTGAACATAAAAAGCTTCTAATTGTTAACATTGCTAACATTCTAATTGTTTTCATTTTTCTTTGGATCTTAATGAGGTTTTACACTGAGGAATAAAAAGTGATTTTGAGATAACTATGAGATTTTAAGAGGTTGTGGTCAATAGAACCATGTGCTTTTTCCTCAGAAGGACAGATATAAAGCATATTAATATCACTGCAATAAAAGCATTGCTATTTTCATGCCTGTTTTATAAATATTAGACCCAGCTATGCTTTTCCACTCCCTAAATTGCCTCTGCCCAGACACCAGAGTGACACAGAATTAGTAATCCCAATATTCTTTGTACAGAATCTGTCACTGTCCCCTGTAGGAACTGAGAAGGTAAGGCATCCCATTTATCGACCAGCTTCTATTTTTCCCCTGATATAAATCTAAACAATTCTTGTAATTGCCTTTTCAAACGCCTGTCCTAAGTGAATTGCTATTGACAGAGGCTGTTTTTTAGTTGCCCCTTGTAGCCAGGCAAAAGTAAAATGCGTCTGTGTGACTTTCTGGTAAAATCCATTTCCACTCTGACCCGTACGGCCGTGACCTCCCAGGTGAGCGGGTTGTGGAGAGTTCTATTGATTTACTAAAAGAGCAAATCCTTTTAACACCACGGCACTTGTATTCTTCTCAAAAGCATCTTGTGAAATCGATGCATTTGAAAGGCTTTTTACTGGTACAGATGGGGTGTTGTAACTCTGAATTTAGGTGTCACAACCATTTTCTCTGCTTGGCAAAGCCACATTTGTCCCAATGGAGCAGAGAGCACATATCTGGTTATTTTGACATCTCGGATTCATTTGAAGTGGTCAGCAGTAAAAATGAATATGTGATTTGCTGAGTTCATGTTGGGAGGAGTTTAGTGACACCAGTTTTTATAAACCCCAAATGGAATAAAAAATCTAAGAATGCCCTTTATTCTCTTTCTCCCTTTGAAAACATTGTTAGAACATATCAGTGCTCTGCCATGCATGCATAATAACTGAAAGTATTAATTGCATATTAAAATATGCCAGTAACACATTTTGTGTTATGTTTTTTATTTGTTAAAACCTTCCATTTGTCTGCTTGTTTAACAATTCTGATTAAAGTTAAGGCTGATTAATGTTTATAATGTTAATTAGAAGGTCAACATGACATAAGTTCTTTAACAGGAACCCTGTAGTTGAGTTGCAATCCATCATTTTACCAGCATCCAATCTACAGTTTATAAACAACTACAATCAGCAAGTTAAGCCTTACTCACTGATTCAAGTGTGGGGATGTTTAAGATTCCAGCTTCCTAAGAAAAAACCGCCACACTTTTGTTCAGATTTTTATATTCATTTTTTTCTGCATGTCAAAAAATATGATGACAAAATAATTACTGAGAAGTAATTACACAGTTCCAGTAAACGTTACCAAAAATATTCAGAAAGGCAGTGATTAATACTTATCATTTCACAGGTTCCAACTAACTGACTTGTTGCTGCAATTTTTACAGTGTTTCAATAGCACAACCTGCTTAAAATGTAGGAAAGAGAGGAAGATGAGGACCATACAGAAATCACATTGACACATGAGCTGCTTCCTCTGTGTGTACATGCTTGTTCCTTTTCTATTGTTTCTTTTATAGAATGTCTTTTATTGTTTTTAATTACCATTAGGAACCCCTTCAAAAACTAAGTTACAGATATTTTATATAAATAAATAGGCAAAAATACATTTTATGCTGCAGAATCTTATCTGTGATGTTTCTTAAGTGATGCTGAAGAAATGGTCTGTCATAAACAGGAAGTTACTTTATCCAAAATAGTAACAGTTGAATGGCTGAAGAGTTTTTTCCTGCCTGCTATATTTATACCGTTTCTTCTTAGGTAAAAAGGTTCGCCAGTTGGTCTTTGGGACACAATAACCACATGGTCCAGCTAAAATATCTGTGCTACCTGTCTGCATTCACATGCACATATACACACGCCAGGTCCTTGGTTAAATGGTTAAATTCAAAATATTTTCACATAACAGATGTGTCCTTTAAATCATGGTCCACCTCGGGTCAATTATAAATCACTCAATTTTCATACATTAGATCCATTTAAATCATGTTTACCATGCTGACATCATAGTTTAAGCTGAGTGTATCACTGGTTGAAATGCACAGGGAATTTTTCTGAAAACATTACAGCACAGATGTGTCATAATTGGAAACTGCTTAATTGTTTGATTGGTGTTTAGAGAAGTTCTGCTGCTTGACTGTTTTTTCCCAGTTTTTTTCCAATGTTAAATGTTTCATTATAACTTAAATCTGCCTGGAAACGTTCTAGACACTATGAGTCAATTTACATAGAGACATGGAAATAAACAATATACAGAAATAACTTCCAAAGACACTTCTAGTTATTTTTGTTTAGCGCTTGCCTTGTCTACCACAATAATCATTTTGCAGCCCTGTTTTTGATTCTGTTAAATTCTGTTCATTCTGTTCACATTCATCTGTCAACACACATAAATAAAAGGCCTTTTCAGATGATATTTAATGCAGCACTGAATAAACTCTTCTAAGTTTGTCATTTCAGAAGATGGTTATAAGCAACTGGCTAGAGTCCATCAGTGCATCTGATCCTGAGGTAAATTGTTCTGGCCGGACACATCTGGTGCTGTCTGCTCCGTCTTTGGGATCATATTCAAACACACAGATTAAGATGATCTGTGTGTGTGCATATTGGTGCAAGAGAAAAGGCTAAGGGGGCGGGGGGTGGACTTTTAGAGTATTTCACAGGGATTTAATGTTAGTATTGCATCATGACTGTCTAATCTGCCGTGTGTTGAGCTGTCATGCTGTTGTGTCACTGGCTGCACATCTGCACTTTGTTCACCCTGTCTCTAAACATTGTTTTTTTAAGTTCATGAGTCAAAGCTTTCTGTTAATGTCTTTGCTCTCCCATCTGTTGGTTTAAATAGAATTATATAATAGCTTTAAGTCTTTATTAACTCGGTACAGTTATTGATGTTTTCCTCCAAAGAAATTAAAGACACTTTTGATTTTAACTGATAGTTTTTAAGACTTCCATATTATATCTGTGTGTCTACGTGACATGATGTGAGGCATGTGTAGACATGAAGGTCCTAGGCAGGAATGTCTTCACTCTGTAAAGATGAAGTGTGTGATTTTTTTTTTTTTGTATCACTTGCGGCAAAAAACAGAGTTACAAACAACCTTCATCTGCCATTGATCGGACAAACAATCTAACCCAACCCAAAAGGGTGTGTGTGTTATGTGTAAACGTATTGTGTTTTGGAAAGACGACCTTGTCACAAACTTGAGTTCTTCCTGTGGAAAGCTCAGTGTCTTGATCCCAACACACTTCCTCAATGTGTGACTCACAGTCACAGTGACCAGTGACTGCTTCACACCAGCTTATTCCACCTCAAACATGCCATTTTAAAGCCACAATTATACCTGTGAAATATTAATATCAACACATTAAGATATGTTCCTGCACAGGAAATGACATGAGGACATGTTTGTATCACCGCCCCAATCGAATCCTCTCTTGTGAAATATGTCCATTTCTACAGTGAATGTGGCCTTGGTGCTAGAAACAGGAATTGTTTTTCCCATACCATCAGTGCTAGTGGCTGATCACAAAGGAACATGTGCTGCCCTTTGGCATAGCTCTTCCTTCTGCATTCAGCCCTGTCAGACTCTCTCTGTAATTCTTTACCTCTCGTTCAGCTCTGTATTTGTTCAGGCTGTCATTCTGTCTCTGTTTAAGCCTGCATCATGTCGGGTCACTCAGCAGGGCCTGCTGCGTATTTCCGGAGTTTTCTTTTTTCTGTTTCTTCCACAGTGGGACGTTCAGGACCTTCCATCATTGACCAAATTGAATGCCCTCATTTGCCACAAGGCCAAAAATTGTTGATTGGATCAAAGAGTGTCTGGTACAAATGTGGTTATTGGTGTACGGTAACTCCTCAGAAATAGTCTATTTGTCGTGTACTGTAAGTTAGACATTACCTATGGTTTGCCTGGTCCTCATCTAAATTTTACTTATCAACAGCCCACAGACCCTGTTTATAACACAGTCAAGAAACTCTGATCCTGTGAAGTGGATTTTGTTGTGTTGTTGTGCTGGACAGAAATGAACAGGCCCACATGGAATCTGTAGAATTCGCCTGCAGAAAAAAAATTGGAATACCACTTCTTCTTAAGCCTCTAAATAGTTCCCCTGCAGTCCCAGCATATTTGTTTGTTAAACAATGTGTTTGAAAATACTTTCGACAGTTAATAGGAGTGTGGTTCAATTTACCTATATTTAACATGTGAAATGTTGTTTACACCTTGCAGAGTCCTAACTGTATAGTAACATCAGATTTCCAGTTTAACTGCAATGATGGGGCCAGCAGATAAAACACAGTCGATATGCTTCTGTCTGGACGTCTCCCCAGTGCTGAGCTGTTCACAGACTACAGGAAATGAATGACTGTTTTAAGACAAGCTACTCCACAAATACAGACTGATGAATAACTCACAGTTGTCACTATTACTCAAAACAGTCTAGAGAGATTTATCATCCAATGCAGACTTAATCACATGGGATATAACTAACTTTCATATGTGCTACATTGTCAAACTCACGTGACTTTGTTCCTGCACAAAAGGAGGTATTTTGAAAAAATGAAATATATTCTGACACAGAAATATAGTGACTACATTTACAAATTATATTTTGTAAATATAAAATATTTATATTTAAATATATCATTTTTTTTAATATCAGTGCTTGCATTCCCTGGGATCGAACCCACAATCTTTGTGTTGCACACAATAGCAGTTGAGCTACAGGAAGGCTAAGACTAAAACTCAAATGCAATGTGTACACATTTTGACAGGTTTATTATCAAAGATGCCAAAGTTGGTTTTGTGGTGTCAAAATATGTCTAAATATGCAGAAGTATAAATGAGATATGAGAGCCACAGCAAAAGCTATGATTGTCCGTAAACTAGCCACTATATGCTTTCATTGCATAAAATACAGGTTAAACATTTTACGTTTTGGGGTGAACTGTTCCTTTAAGCCCAACTGAACTGTTCCTTTAAGCACAATTAATTTTTTCATACAAGACAAGTCAAATGGAACAGTTTCTTTAAGAGAAATAGTGTTGATTATTTAGGCTGTTTCAAGTGCATTTGTTTGGCTACAGCTCATCACCTGTTCCTCATTTTTACATCTGAACACGTTCAGTGTATTAAAATGGAACCACTAAATGCAGCTATTCATCCATGTAATCCTCATCAGCGGTAATTAAAACAAGAACAATGCAGTTGAATTATTTGTTTGCTATTTGAGCGATTAAGAGCTTTTAGTTTCTGCTCAATAAGATCTTGTCAGTCTTCTCCTGATGGAGTTCTTAGACTTCTGTTTATTTCCACCAATCGGCTGTCACACTTCCAAGTTTCACTTTGTCTTTTCAGTGCCAGTAAGAGAGTTTCTGTCAGGACAGAGGCATGATTTAGTCTTCTCTTGTTTCTCGTTGTTTGTATGTTTTGTCAGGCTTGAGGCATAATAATGAACCAACTCCACTTCTGTAATAGTTTTCCTCAGTTAGCATTGACATTCCCTGGAGTTCTGTAACATAATCAGCAACAACCAAATCATATGAAGATTATGTTTAGCAAAAAATAGCAACAGTAATCCCTCTTCTGTCCAGCCTGAGGTTTTCTGTACACTTCTCTTAAACAAAGGCTTTGTTTTAATTTATTACATCAAACATCACATTTTGGTGCACTAAATTATACTAAAACTCATGTTGTTACACTGTGAGAGAAAATTGCAATTCAATTACTGTGTTTTGCCACAAACATTTTAAATATTTAAGTCACAGTGTTGTGCATTAATGATAAACGGGAGGCTTATATGTGACTGTGATTAAAGGAGGTGGTAGATAATGGTTGCAAAAATACATTTAAAATGGCTGATGAATCTCTAATGTCTCGTGTTGTCTTCGCTTGGTTTTACTTTATCTGTTGCTTTCAATTAAATGTGATGGTTTTCATGGAAAAGAAGTATAAGCTTTGGCAGTAATGAAGCTTTTTGGCTTAGATTTCAGTGCTCTGTTTGGATTACATTAGGAAATTAGACGTATGACATAGTCTCTCCAGTGAGGGATCTATTGATTGCCTCAAGCACTTATAATTAAGATAAAAAGCCTGACTCGAGAACTCATCTTTGGCTGTTTGCTGCTATATTAAATTATAATGATGTTATATTACGCCCTTGCTGTCTGTTAATAATGTATTACCTGCATTTTGCTTTATGATATAATTTGAAAGTAAACCAATTCAAACATTTATACTTTAAAGTCAAGTTTGACCTCTGACCTCTCTATCGTCTCAATTTGCAGATATACCATTTGGCGGGACTCTGCCTCCAGTGTACACTTATGAGGGTGAGAGAGTGGAGGAGCAGCGTTTGCCCCCTGACTTTGTGTCCTACACGGATGACTCCCACTCCTCCCCACGCCTCCTCTCAAAGGGTCGGAGCATCAGAGAGAACCCCTCCTTGGGGTCCCTGAAGTCCCCTAAATCAGTAAGGGTCATTTAACTTCCACGCTGTCTGTTGGTGCTGTAATGTAAACAATGAGTCCAATGTGTTTTTGTTATTTAGGGTTCAGTATTGCAAGCCTATTTTATTATTTAATGCTGGTACATCTTATTATTTTGCAGCATAACATGTTTAATCTTTCAGTAGCTACTTACAGTCAAAGCTTCCCAAAATCTTATAGCAGTCGTGCTTAAAAAATAAACTTTTGACCTTTGAACTTCCTTTATCTGTTTTTTTAGATATTAGATATCAGTATATGGGATTATGTGGTAAATCTGTATATCACAGGAATTATCACAGTTTTTTATTAAGCTTGCGCTGCAGAGGAAATGCTAGGGTTTATAGACTGGAATGTGTTTTTTGGCTGATCCATGTAACTAGCACTATCCTCTCCACTTCCACCTCCCTGGACATTCCCAGACAGAGCTGGATATAGAGAAAGGGCTGGAGATGAGGAAATGGGTCCTGTCTGGGATCCTGGCCAGCGAGGAGACCTATCTCAGCCACCTGGAGGCTCTCTTACTGGTAAGTAACATGGTTTTTAGGCATTGCTAGGTCTGTTTTACCACAGTCCCACTCAGTGAGAGGTTGTAGAGCCTTTCCAGTGGTGCTGAGCTTTGCACAATGACCTAGATGCTTAAAACTGAGACACTCTGACTCTTGTTGACCCCGAGTTCTTTCCTGCAGCCTATGAAGCCCCTGAAAGCAGCAGCCACCACCTCTCAACCTGTGCTGACCCTGCAGCAGATAGAAACCATTTTCTTCAAAGTGCCTGAGCTCCACGAGATCCACAAAGACTTTTATGATGGCCTCTTACCCAGAGTGCAACAGTGGAGCCATTCCCAATGCGTGGGCGATCTCTTTCAGAAGCTGGTGAGCAGTGTGTTGTTTAATGTGTTTTAGCAATTGAACAGTCATTCGATGTCACATACACGTGTCTAATTTGAGTAATCCATACATGATGTTTCCTTCAGACCACCTGAGATGTTTTGAGATGATTTCTGAAGTAGTCATCATCAAAGCGTGCCTCTCCAGGACCCCTGGGGAAGTTTTCCTTTGATAACTGCTTTAGCCAGATTCACGAGCACCAGCCACACCATTCCTTTCGGCGCAATTAGCTGTGGAAACTGAAACTTTACTCACTTCTTTATAGGCGCCTGCAGGACTTGACGCTTGTGCAGATGAAAGCTTTGCAGAGCCACATGACTGCAAGTAAAGCAGACAGTGGGTCTCAGATTGGTGTGGGTACAGTTAAAAATGTGCTGTGGTTGACAGGTACAGTAACTCAGGGTGTAGATCTTATTTCAACTTTCAACAGGTGGACAAAAAAAAAACAGGTCTTTAAAATGGATTCTTACTGGTAAATTAATTTAAAACGTTGAAATAAATTTCATAAAATGCTGATTAAACATTATCAAACATATTTATTAAACATAATCAAGTGAATTACAGTAAATACAAGGAACATTTTATGAATAACTGAATGAACATATTATGAATTTATGAACATATACTGAATTACTGTGTTCATTTGACAGCCCTAATTACATATATACATTTGATGGCTGGTTGATTATCTTCCAGAATGATCCTAAACTTTTTACCGGTAATCTACAGTATATGTGTGTAAGTGCACATAATACCAGTCTATTTTCATCCACCATGTTTGTTTTGGTTTCCCACAATTATATCATTACACTAGTTTGTTTGGGAATGTGCCATGCTAGTTACTGACACCTGTACACACACGTGCAAGAGAGAGAGGCTTGCATATGTAAACAATTTGGTAAACAGTTTGTTAAAAATGTTTAAGAAGTGAGATGACGCACTAGCTGCACATACCAATTTCCCATCAATGTGTTTCAAATTCAGTTAAAAATGTAGTTTTCAGTTAATACCTCTATAAAACCTCTGTGTATACAATATGTTCACGTTGCCATAACTGTATGAGCGTGTTTTCCATGCCACGGTTCTTTCTTATCCAGGGTGTGTGTGTTTTACACAGAGGGGTAAATAAACAGGAAATCCCAAAGGGGGACGCAGTAGCATGGGGTTGGTAGTGAACAGAGAGCCCAGTGTTTGCTTAATTTCCCAGAAAGCATGATGTTAGAGCAGGGCATGTGTCTGCTGTGGAAACTTAATCACTGTTGGGCATTCCCTCTGTCTGTGAACTGCCAGCTCCCACGGCATGGGATTCACTCACCCCTCGCATATGTCTAGTACAGAAATGGCTCAGATGTTGTTTTCATAATATAATTAAAGCCTGGTTCTTCAGCCGGACGGGTTTGTTCTGGAGTAGGCAGGTTTAAAGACTACTAAGTCTTTAAATATATTAAAACGAATGCCATTTTTTAAGCCAAAAGACATTTCTATAGTGTTTATATATGAGTTTTTGGTGCAGGTGTACTTGCTCATTTCCAAGTCAAAACCGAAATGTAAAGATCAGAAATGTCCAAAAATCTTTTGTCTGCAACCTTTTAAATAGCCCTTCATTTCTTTTTCAACAGAATCTGTCTTCTTACTATTCAGTGGTTTAAGGGAGCAAATCATTCATGCAGATAAAATCAGATGAGCTCAAATTAACTTCATTTGACAGCTTTGCTCCTACATCTGTCAGTGTTGGTGCTCAAATTTTGTAGGTCAGTGCATCAATGCACTGATCAGCCATTAGGATTAGAGTACATTATTTATTTCCCTTTTTGAGTAACTACTATCTTTTGTTAGCACATGGATTTATGGTACAATTTCATTAATTTTTCTTTGACAGAATCTTGGAGTAATGATGTTCATATTATATGTTCTGAATTCCTTTCAGATTTTCCCAGTTAAATTATAATAGTGGTGATAAAGGAACTTCTCGACCTCTCTGTCTCATGACAAGCAGTTTATTTGCCCCAGTGTTGGCAGCCCTCGAGATGTTGCCATGGAAAATGCTTGTTATCTGTGCCCATTTCACAGTTGTCGTCTTTTGAATAGTGTTCTTCATCATGGCACAAACAGTCATTCAAAGCAACATTTTGGCTTCGTATAGCCCAAGTAACTTTGTCTCAGCATGTATTCGTCCTCCTTAAAACACTTCTAGGAATGTTCTGGAAAACAAAGTGTTGTTATGAGTCGGGTGACAGAAAAGCTTCACTGTTCAATGATGGTTGAAAAAGTTGAAGAAGATTCTTCCTGCTGTTCACATTGAGCACGACTGTTGTTAACCCAGATACTGTATAGGAAGGTGTCAATCAGTTACTGCATTGTCAAAACATGCCTGTTGTTAATATGAGTTTGAGTGCTGTTGTGCTTATGCTAGCTCAGGCTGGTATTTGCTTGTCTTTGAATATCAGAACCAAGTCAATCATGCTAAAACAGGCCACAAAAACCTGCCTGCTTTACCTTAGTAAGCAGAACTGAGTCAGTGGGGCATGCATGAGTAATCCATCTCTAGTACTGGTGTTTATCTTTATATCACCTATCTCTCTCGCTCTCTCTCTCACTTTCTCTCTCTCTCTTTTACTCTCTCTCATTGCTTTATCTTCCCACACAGGCCAGCCAGCTCGGGGTATACAGGGCTTTTGTGGACAACTATAAGGTTGCTGTGGAAACGGCTGAAAAGTGTTGCCAGGCAAATTCTCAGTTTGCTGAGATTTCAGAGGTCAGTTTTAAGGACACTTAGATTATACTATCAAACATATATCTAATACATCTGCTTGCATGTGCATTTATTCATTTATTATCATCACTCAGAATCTGAAAGTCAAGAGCGCCAAAGAGGTTAAAGATCAGAATGCCAAGAACTCTTTGGAAAGTAAGAGGACACAAATGATTCACTTGAATTATTTTTCTGCTTCTCTTAAATCTATATTACAGCATATCTGAACTTTGTATTATTGTATTTTAAGTACAGTGTAGCCCTGTTTACACCCCAGAGTGTTATCATATCTGACCCTGATGAAATTCAGGTTGGGATCTGAACATGACGTATATCTGAAGACTGACTGACTGACTTTGATATTCTCTTAACTTTATAACATTGTTTTTTTTATTCTCAGCTCTGCTGTATAAACCTGTGGATCGAGTTACTCGCAGTACTCTAGTGCTTCATGTAAGTAAAAGTTCACTTCTTGTTCATTTCCATACATGTAATGTGCTACAATACGAATGTTTACAGGTTACTGCCCCAGTTATTCACATAGTTATTGTGCATTGATTTGCTTAATATATCTGCGTTTTTAGTGGAAGGTTTGTTTGCTTCCCTGAATGGGTTGTGTGTGTTTCTGTTAATGCAGGATCTGCTGAAACACACCCCGTCCAGCCACCCCGATCACCCTCTGCTGCAGGACGCCCTCCGCATCTCCCAGAACTTCCTGTCCAGTATTAATGAGGAAATCACTCCCCGCCGTCAGTCTATGACAGTGAAGAAAGGAGAGGTCAGTCCTGTTTACTGGAAAGAACAGCTGAAATGCTCATATTATCAATGCATTCATAATTATAGGCAGATTTAAAGACTTCTGTAGCATTTTTTGGCAGTCTAAATGCAACACAGCAGCAGAAATGTTTCAAAATGTATCACAATTTTCTTTTTGCATTTTTGAGATATACAGCTTGTTTAAAAATATGTTGCTTATTTGTATGTTAACTTGAAAAGCAGTCATATATAGCATTCACTACATTAACAAAGCTTTCATATTAAACCTTAATACCTAAATAACCAATTTTCAGATGTGTTAATATTGTAACTGTCTGTATTATTTATGTGGCCAGAAATTAAATATCCACTTGGACAGTTAGTTACATGACATCACAGGAGACCAATCAACATCACATTC
>JBAJNP010007286.1:0-22991 GCA_036877545.1 Yasuhikotakia modesta | reverse complement strand
TAATTAATGGTTGATGTCAAGTTTAATAGTTGACAATAAATGTTTTGCTTTACTATGATCTTAGCCACTGATTTTAGAGATATCTGTCTCAGTCTTTAATGCCTAAAGCTGCACAGCAGACACATGGCCGTCGCCCCCAGACTCTTTCTCACTGGGACGTTGTTGTTTGACATTAGTGTGCGGTGCTCCTCACCGGCAGCTCTGAGCCAGCTCTCGCCGTTCATCTGACCGTTGAACACTCCGTCTTTGACCTCCCTCAGAAATCGCTTTAGCACGTTTGCTACATCATCCACCGAATAATCTCCCTCGCCCCACGATACACTCCGGGCATCGTTCAGAAACCTCTCCAGCAGTTTGGTGACGTGAGAATTAACGCCACTCTTCCGGTAGATTCCTGCTGACAGAAGTCCTGGGACAAAATGGCAGAATTTGTTTGGTTTGTAAAATGCATGGTATTTTACTTGTTTGAGAGACTTAATCATCACATTTAAGGTGTTTGTTTTGCTTGTCAGCAGCATGAAGAAAGATAATCATAGCGGAGCAGCATTGATAAGATTGGTTGATTAAGCAGGTCAGTAGGTTAAATAAGCCAATCAGCTTCCCCAGAAGTATTTAACAAGCCAATCAGCAACTACCTAGCACTGTGGCACAAACAGACAAACCACACATTTACTTCATTGCTTCAGTTTAATACCGTAGCGTGTCACATGGTCCAGGCAGCGTTTGACGATCACAGGAACATCAAGTTCTGTGAGCTGCTGTTGGGAAAGTGGCTGGTCTCCAGCACCAGAGTTCTGCTGGATGCAGGTCTGCCAGCCCGCGAAATGAGGCCTGCGGTCAGCCGACACGTGCAGCGGCCCACCCCTCCACACCAGAACCACAGAACCAGAACTGTCAGAGAGAGCTACACAAACACATGTTTAAAAATAATCCCACTCACATTTTATTTTATATAATTAATAACAGGTTTGTTTATAGATTAGATTTAGGGGTATCAGGACAGAGACAGAAACATCATTAGTCTGCTATGAATCTATCAGGAACTCACTGAGTGAGAGCAGTTTGCGCAGATCAATGGTTTGTACGGTGTCCTGCAGTAACACGTGCAGTTTAAAACCACTCAAGCAGAACCAGCCAATCCCGATACTGGCCTCAGTGCAGCGCAGTCGGCCCAGGCGATCACAGGGTCCACTCGCGTCGTACAGCACAGGCGGCAGCACAGGCGGCAGCACAGCCTGAGCGACGACAGAAGTTAAACTCCCTCCTGCCCAATCCTTCTACCCAGCTAACAATTTTTGTAATTTGTAGGAACGTTCCCGTAACATTTCCAAAGTGTTATTCTGAAAGTTTCAGGACTGTTCAAAACGTAATTTTTTTGGACGTTGTATTAACATTATTGCTTGGTTACTTAAGAATAATGTTTTTGATAAGATTTATAAAGTAAAAAAAGTTTTACTGATGTTCCCTGTTATGTGTAGATGCTGGACTCATTTATAAAATTAAAATATCTAAATTACAACATCTAAAATTATATTGTTTACAATAAAATAAACATTTAAAAGAACATTCTGAAGAATTAAAATATATTTTTTTGGCTATTGTTGATAAATCTTTTGAGGTGGACTTCATGCATCATGCATTACTGTACCACGGCAATGTAAAATAAACAAGATGTTTACCATGGAAATAGCCCTGATCCAGTTCTTGATCGTGCTGAGATCATCGGACCCAAACAGGTAGACCCTGCCGTCCTCCGAGTACAGCTCAAAGGTGTGCTCATATCTGCCAGCCAATCAGAGAGGAGGACACTGAACATGGTGCACATGGCTACGATTATTAACGTAACAACAATTTCACCGAGGTTGACATTATTACCCATGTTTCCCTGGGCTGTTGACAGACAGGCAGATGATGTCACTGATCTTCATGCCACCACACTTGCTGTTGCTATGGTCACTCTTATAGTAGTTAAACAGTCCGCCATCAAGGCAACACCAACGAGGAACAAACTCTACAATATTACCCAATACAGTGTGTATTATTCAACACACATATCTACCCTCATACACTCAAAATAACCTAACTTGTAAGCATAAAACAAAACACACATTTTAAGAACGTTCTTTAACACAATTTGAACTCTTTATTAAAGCGGTTCTATCATAAACACAATAAAATAAAAAATACCCACCCGTTTTGTTTTTGTGGTCTGCGATTGGCCGAGCAGAGGAGGCGGTCTTAAAAAGGTAGCCGCTTTGAGAGTGAATGGATACATCCTTAACCACTGACTCGAATGACTCTGTTTATGATCAAATGAAAAAAGACCATTTTTCCCACTAATAAACGCTCAGCCCATGTAAATTCACAGTCTTCTGTAGAGTGTCTGTTTACTCTCTCTCTAACATGCAGACATCTAATTTATTTAAAATAACATTTCACACTTACACATCTCACAGCTTAGACAAAGTTTACTGTGTTTATCTACAGTACATGAACGTAAATATGTATGTATGCAATTACATAAGCATGCATGTATTTATGCAAGTATGTACTTGTGCACCTGTGTTTAGGTTCTGCATCAGTAGCTCTACTTGTGCTGACTGACCGCTGCGTTTGGCCAGAGACAGTGGAGAAGGGAATTCTGGGAAACCGGTGTTGCACCTCACATTTGCACCACAGTGTAGCAAAGTAAGAGTCTCCAACAAATCAAAAGACTGCACTGCTTTGCACAGAGCCTGAGAAAACCAGAGAAACAGAGCATGGATAAAAGACACGAAGGATGGAAGACAATGATGTAAATTCTTGAAATAACTTAAACATTTATATTGAATTAACTGACGCTGTTGAGCGAATCCTGCTGGCCAAAGAGCATGTGGTATTTGCGGTATTTTCCATGCAGGTATTTGGATGTGATGTGCTGATGACGTTGCTCATTGTTTGCATTCACACAAAGACTCTCGCTGGGGGGAATATTTGCCCCCCAGAATTTATTCGCTTTATCGTTACCCAGCTGAAGAAAAACCTGCCAACACGTAACCAAATTAGCTCAAAGTCAAACCAGTTAGTGCCCAGCTAACAGGGAACGTTCCCAGAATGTTGGTTAAAGTTCTTTAAAAGTTCTCTCAAAGTTATCAAGATCATTTTTAACATTTACATTTTAAAGCGCTTAAATAACCAATCAATATCTTAATCA
Source organism: Yasuhikotakia modesta (assembly GCA_036877545.1). Classification (NCBI taxonomy): domain Eukaryota; kingdom Metazoa; phylum Chordata; class Actinopteri; order Cypriniformes; family Botiidae; genus Yasuhikotakia; species Yasuhikotakia modesta. Next base: position 19,798 of record JBAJNP010007286.1, on the reverse strand, counting down.
ATTAAATCACAGCAACAGCTTATCCAATCAAATTCATGGTACCCTGATGAGGTCATCAGTCCACACTCGTTCATCCAGCTTTAGACTGCGAACCTTTGAAATGTTCTGACCCAGACTTCTGTGTACACCTGTTATCACATAAGAATTTACACAATTACACACATACACACACACAGCTGTTGTCATGTTGTGAGTCTGTTGTGTGTTTGTACCTGCACATTTTTCACATATCAGAACACACAGGTTGATGGAAGCCCATTCGGGCATTAAAGCGCTGCAGTCGGCGCATTCCCGGTTCGATGCCACACGCCACACGGTGTCACACACCCCATCACACGACAGAGAGCGACTCACACACGAATTGAGACACTCGCACCACCTCTGCTTCTCGCTCTCTGAATCCGCCAAAAAACTAGAGAGAGAGAGAAGAGAGAGTGGCAGTTTACACTGACAAACTCTGTTGTCCTATTGTGTGACACTTAAATTTCAGTGGGTCCAAACCAATGAATGCCAGTGAAATTATCAACAAATCAAAACTGTACTGCCATGTACATGTACACAGGTCCGAAATACAAAACATGTCCCACATTAAAGCAATTCACGCTACTGTGTCCCAGTAAAATATTTATAATGCTTTATATTTTAATAAAACATTCTTAAAATGAGACAAATTTGTCATAATGCTTATGATATGTAACAGCCGATGGCAAACAAACAAAAGGCTGGGTCGCAGCACAACAAATATTAGTAAATGCTACACTGTAAACACTAAATGCAGTAGACAAAAGTTGTAATGTTTACCTTAATGCTCTGTATGGTGTGGCGAGTGTAAAAGAGCGCTTTTGTCCATCTTTAACACTGGCCATTCGCATGTCTACATCAGTGACACCCACTCCCAGAAAATATTCCTATGCACACGCACGCACACACGCACACACACACACACACACACACACACAGACACACACAGACACACACACACAGACACACACAGACACACACACACAGACACACAAACACCTTTAATATTTAAATAAAACATTTGTGGTTTTTATATAAAGCTTATTGTAATTATTACAGACTAAAAGTCACACCCTTACTTTAAAACAATTAGCATTTTTAGGAAGTAAAATAATTATCATACTCTAGTCCTTTTCTGTCCCTATGAGATTGCAAAAAGTGGGTACAAAAACATACATGCATATAGACACACACACACAATCTATTAAATACACCCACTGATACGTTTACAAAAGGAAACATTCAGCCTCACACCTCACGGTTCTTGAAGATGTACAGTTTATCTTTCCTTATAAGGGCATAGACCATTTCCCGTGGTGATGTCATCTCCAGGTAGCCCTCAAAACTAATATCCACACTTCCATTTCTAAAGAACATGTTCCTGGGCTCAAGCTTGTGTTTGAGCTCGGCCAGAACCTTCTTAAAACAACAGACCCATTCATCTCTCTCCTCTGGAACACAGACACACAACAGTCAATGATGCACCACCTGAGTTTATAAACAAACAGTGTGAGGGTCTCAGATGAGACAAACATACGAAGGGTCTCGGCCCGGAACAGAAAAGTCCTGCTCTGACTGTGGAGCTCAAAACGATGATCTCCAACGCTGACCACCCGATCCACACATTGCAGCGATAACATCCTTTTAGAAAACACCTCCTGTAACAGAGAGATAGAGAGAGAGAGAATTCTTATCAAAACACTCCATCGTTCCAGTCAATGTTTTCTTAACAAAATACATATGATTTACTTCCTTTAATAAAACACTTACCAGCAGAACAAAAGGAAATAAGAAATTTTTTAAGAAAAGTGCAAACCAGTAAATCTGCTTCTGAAAAAATCTACACAAAAATCAGCTGCTGTCGTCGGGACTCATTTATCAATGATTTTACCTTGTTTGATTGATAGTATCTCACATACTCCGAATCTAACTGCACCCATCGGCGCTGATAAATCTTCCCACTGAACACAACAACACCAACATTTCACAACACTTGTACTTATCATATAAACAAATCAGCAGCTCTCAGAACAGCGATTCTCTACATAAACTGTATTTACACCAAAACTCTCACCCTTTGGGAGGAGTTTTTTCCAGCCATCCAGCTTTGACAATCTGACGCACCTCCTCTGTGTAATCGGGAAACTCCGTACATCGGATATCAATGCTCTCATTACTGATGTATTCCCACAAATAAACAAATGCAGTATTAATATTGGACACAAACGAACAATGCATCTTTCTACCACTGAAGGCTGAGAGAAACACACAGATAACCACAGCAGAACACACACACACACACACACACACACACCGCTCTCTCTGCAGGTCCGTCCCTGAGGTCTCGTCAACTTTCAGGTGATTAAAACACTTCTGCATGTCTCGCAACAGATCCGCCTGCTGGAAAACAAACACCCATTATACAGAAGTGAGCAATTATATTATTAACTGTTGAGGATGACACACACCTAACAAGGAATAAAACAGAATATTAAAAACTAAAATCAGAATTACAATACATGGTTGATGAAATAATATATGTTTCTCATGCATATACAGGCCACTGAGGGCCATAATTACACACACATACATAATTAAAGGGGTGTGTGTGTGTGTGTGTGTTACCTTTACAGCCATGTGTTATGACTGTGTGTGTGTGTGTGTGTGTGTGTGTTACCTTTACAGCCATGTGTTATGACTCTGTGTGTGTGTGTGTGTGTGTGTGTGTGTGTTACCTTTACAGCCATGTGTTATGACTCTGTGTGTGTGTGTGTGTGTGTGTTACCCTTACAGCCATGTGTTATGACTGTGTGTGTGTGTGTGTTACCCTTACAGCCATGTGTTATGACTGTGTGTGTGTGTGTGTTACCTTTACAGCCATGTGTTATGACTGTGGTGTGTGTGTGTGTGTGTGTGTGTGTTACCTGTACAGCCATGTGTTATGACTGGTTTGTGCACCTGTGAAGTGATGCAAATGTGAAGCAAATGAAAACCATTAGATTTCCCTTTAACATTACATACATTTTACATTAAAACATTCATGAAAACCTATAGAAAGACATGTTGCCATTAAATATACTATAGGGTATTTGATCATGTCATGATGCAATTTAAACATTTGCTGGTTGCTGGTGCTGGTTAAAACTTTGTCTCAGTTAAACAGCTCAACTGGTACTGCTAGCAACCCGAGGCCATAGGTTCGATTCTCAGCGACTCACTGTAAGCAAATGTGTACAATATAAATCTGTCCCTCACACCGACTAACACAGTTTCTACCAAACACATCCCAACGCCTCGCCTACTTTACCGTAACCCTCCATGCAAGCCGCCGAACTTGATTCACGGCATTTTTAAAGTGCGCATTAAACGCAAACCTTTAAAAGACACAATAGCGCTTTAAGTCCAGACACAATAATGCTGTTCTTTACTGTGGTTACGTGTGGGAAGCCATTTCTCTTTCTCATCCTTTTTTTTTTTAGTGAAACTCTTTGCTTACATGCAATAAAACACGCGCGCACGCTTATATACACAAACAAACAAACAAACAAACAAACAACGCTTTAGTTCACAAATGTTTAAAACATTTGCACGCGCAATATCGTATAAATCTATATAAAATGACTTTATTACCGGGCATCACAACAACAGGTATATTCTTAAAACTTACCGAGCCGTTCGCCTGAAAGTTAGCGGAAAACTTTCTTTTTGATGCTTTTTACAAGAAACGGGATGAGCTGTCGTGTAATAAACGCCACCGGTTACGTTTCTGTTTTTAATGCTTCACTTTAACACGTTGAAAGTTGGAAATGAAATGTTTTGCTCACCTGGGCGCAACCAGATCTGTCGCCGAACCCAATGGCAAGTTTTAATAATAGAAGACAATGAGGAAGTTCAGGCTGACTGACTGGCATTGTTCAGCTGAGCCGCTGTCAGCAAACCCAAGCACCTGTATTTAGGGAAAATAGGGTTACATTTTCCTTCCAGCCAGAACTGATAAACCATATTAACTATATAGATAAATATATGTGTTCCTATATAAAGCTTAGCAGCGCAAAGGTTGTGGGTTCGATTCCCAGGGAGCACGTGCACTGATAAAAATGCATAACTTGAATGTCTGCCAAAATGCATAAATGTAAATATATAGTCAATATATATATATATAGATAAACTATATGAGGGGTAACAATGGCAATGATGGATCACGTTGCATGCATATATTATTCTCATTAATTCCCTCTAAGGGCTGTAAAGGATTATATGGCTTTGATAGTATGTTTTATACCAGGGTTAAGTAGCCTTACAAACAAATCGTCAATACAGATGCATGTTTAACTGTTATTATGAAATTAGATAAAAAAAATGAAGTTTGACAGATATCATCTCTATTACAGTCAGAGGTGCTGAGAGGTGGTTAGCGGGATGTTGCAATAATACATGCGGGTCCATGTGACATTTCATGTAATAGGTTACAGCAATTTCTGAGAGGCTTGCAATAACAAACTAGTTTTGAAAGTCTTCTCCAACATTGCATAAAGCAACATGTTACGATTTCACCCATATCTTCAGAAGATATATATATATATAAATATTTTATACCACTTTACTTAATAGTTGCTATCTGGATAAGAAGAGTTTCAATCAGCATAACAAAAGATATTTCTGAACAAGACCGTCACCGCCTCCTTTAAAGAGAAACTACAGCAGCATTAATGGGAATTACCTTAAATCTGCGGCATGCTGTCCATGCAGTTGTGAAAACAAACACCAAACAAACAAACAAACAAAACGCGCAATATTTAATGATGTTACGTTTACTGTCACTTTAGCTCCAGAGGTAATTTCTGCACAAACGTCTGAAGTAAAACTCATTTCGGCTCTTAACTTCAGCGAAACAAACTTTTCTGTTAGATAGTCGCGTGCAGTGATTTACGCGTACCGGCGCACCGCGCATGCGCGCCACGCCGCAGGCGATTGGGCGAGAGGCGCGCGCGAACAAAACGCTCGTTCAAAGTCACTTCCGCGTTCGAGGTCGCGAAACGCTTGTAGTTCTTTCAATGAAAATCTGTCAAAATAAACGCGAACATGCAACGCGATAAAGTTGAAGAAATAGCAGACATGTTAGAGGGGTAAGTTACCACACAATCGCGTCTGGGTTAAACGGGAATTAAGCTTTTTAATGGCTGTGAGCTTTGATGACGATCTGAAAGTAAAAGCGTTTTGTTTTAACGCATAAAACACGTATTTATTGCGTTTTGTATTTGCAGAACTCTCTCTATAGACACGGGAAAGATGGACAAGCATAACAGGTACAGAAATACACCGTGACGTAAATTATATTATGATACATGTTTTCAATTGATCTCTTTTGGCTGGAGAGGTCTGACGTCATGATGCGTCATACAGTGACGCGCTGTAATTCACCAGTAACTTGTTTTACTGCGTCATATTAAGATATTAATATTTATTATTCCTACATGAAACATTGTATGTAATACAAAAAAGATAAGAGGGGATCATGTTTAAAATGATAATACATGACTGCACCTAAAATATGTATTTTCTAAAATTTTATAGTTTCAATCCATAAAATGTTTGTAAAAGTTTTGAAACTGAATGAATGGTGGATATCTGCATTCTTCTGTGTTTAGACAACCAACAGATCATAGTATTATTTTCTGTATTTATCTGGTTGTATTTGAGAGAACAGAAGTAGATAATTGTGTTTTTAAAATGTGTTCACACTTGCAGATATTTGTTTCTGTCATAGTAGCATGTGATGCCTTTATGTGCTGTATTCATTTGAATATAAATGTCTTCCACCAAGAGTGTTTATTTCATTCACCAATGCATTTGTGACAAACGATACAATGAACTTTTATATGCTGAATCTCTGCCATGGTGACAGTATTTCTAGTGTTTTAACGTTTAGTGTTTTATGTAAAAGTGTGTGTGGTATTGTGATGTGTTTGAGTTTACCTTCCAGTATAACAGTCGGTGTTTTGTTTGCAGGTACAAGCAGGAGGGGAAGGATGCGGCCCTGCGTGGAGACCTGGGTCGAGCCCTTGAGCTGTTTCTGCTGGCTCACCAGCTGCAGCCCAGTGACAAGCTGAAACGGCGGATCCAGGCCATACAGGAGCTAGTGCACCGAGAGGAAGAGGAGGACGAAGAGTTTGTAAACGTGAACGGTTCTGGATTGAACCTGTATAAAGAGCTGTTTGACAAACTGTATGACCATCAGAAAGAGGGTGTGGCTTTTCTGTACAGCCTGTATCGAGACGGAAGGAAGGGAGGCATCTTGGCGGATGACATGGGCCTTGGCAAGACCATTCAGGTCATCTCGTTCCTGTCCGGTATGTACGATGCAGAACTGGCCAATCACACGCTGTTAGTCATGCCCACCTCGCTCATAAAAAACTGGGTCCGTGAGTTTTCCAAGTGGACCCCTGGTATGCGAGTGAAGGAGTTCCACGGTTCCAGCAAGGCGGAGCGCAACAGGAACTTGGAGAGGATCCAGCGCAAGGGTGGAGTCATTATTACCACCTACCAGATGCTCATCAACAACCATGAGCAACTCGCATCATATAATGGCCGTGAGTTCCGCTGGGATTACGTCATACTAGACGAAGCTCACAAAATCAAAACATCATCTACTAAAACTGCTAAAAGCGCTCATGCCATCCCAGCTGTCCACCGCGTGCTGCTGACCGGCACGCCGGTTCAGAACAACCTTCGAGAAATGTGGGCGCTGTTTGATTTCGCTTGCCAGGGGTCTCTGCTGGGAACCTCCAAAACCTTCAAAACGGAGTACGAGAACCCAATCACACGAGCAAGAGAGAAAGACGCCACGCCTGGAGAGAAAGCTCTTGGTCTGAAGATCTCTCAGAACCTAATGGACATCATCAAACCTTATTTCCTGAGGAGGACAAAAGCAGATGTTCAGCACAAAAAGGAACAGCGTTGCGATGAAGGTAATCAGGATGAGGAAGATCAAGAGAACAGATGCCCAAACGCTAACAAAGGTGTTGAGATGCCATCGCTGACACGAAAGAATGACCTCATTGTTTGGACGTTCCTGAGTTCCGTTCAGGAGAACATCTATAACCAGTTCATTTCTCTGGACCACATTAAGCAGCTGCTGACCACTACAAGGTCCCCGCTGGCAGAACTCACGGTGCTAAAAAAACTCTGTGACCATCCCAGACTCCTCTCTGCTCGAGCCGTCACTCAGCTAGGCCTTGAGCAGGGTTCCGCCCCTATCTCCGCCTCTCCTGACCATGAGAGCGAATCGGCCGCGAGTCAGATTGATCATATTTCAGACGAGACTTTGATTGGTGAGTCAGGAAAGCTGCAGTTTCTGGTGTCCCTGATGGAGTGTCTCCGTCAGGAGGGCCATCGCACACTGATCTTCTCCCGGTCCAGGAAAATGCTGGACATCATAGAGCGCGTCCTGCGCAACAGAGGCTTCCGGCTGCTGCGATTGGACGGGACGGTGATGCAGCTGGCGGAGAGAGAGAAACGCATCAAGCTGTTTCAGACAGACAGACGCTACGCCGTCTTTCTCCTCACCACTCAGGTGGGGGGGGTGGGCATCACGCTCACAGCTGCTAACCGCGTGGTGATCGTCGACCCGAGCTGGAACCCCGCGACAGACGCTCAGGCTGTGGACCGGGCCTACCGCATCGGTCAGACTGAAAACGTCATCATCTACAGACTCATCACCTGTGGCACTGTGGAGGAGAAGATTTACCGCAGACAGGTAAAAAAAACTTTCACTTTCTTTCATTCTCTGTTTACCACTAATTTTACATCAATTAATTTTTACCTTTAATTTTAACACATCAGTTTTAAATGCAGGAAAAGAGTAAATTTAAACATTTACTACTTGTAGTTGATCATGTATCATGTTTCTTAAAATAAAAAACTTTTTAAACAAAAATGTACTTTTTATAAAATTTAAAAAAAATGATTTTTTATGCAACTGGGTCATTTTGTGTCAACTCAACCAAACATTATTATTATGGCATTATAAAAATGACAAGTATTTACATCGCTATTTATGTTGGTCTTGCCTTTGTAAAAATATTTAAAACAAAAATACAAAAAATCCCAAAAATCAAAACATTTAGCTGGTGAAATGTTATAAATTTGGTTGCTTTGACACAGAATGACCCACTTGGTTAAAAGTACGTTTGCAAGCAGTGATTTCATTAAAATTAAATAACTACAAACTGGATGTTGTTGTTTTTAGTGCAAGTGTCAGGAGAAACTGTTTAAAATAAAGCCTGAACTCATGTGTAAATATAACCTCTATTTCTCCTGTGGTTCCATATCTGCAGGTATTTAAAGACTCTCTGATACGTCAGACAACTGGCGATAAGAAGAACCCGTTCCGTTACTTCAGCAAGCAGGAGCTGCGAGAACTTTTTAAACTGGAGGACACGCGCTCCTCCTCCACCCAGCTGCAGCTTCAGGCCATGCATGCCCAGAACCGCCGGTCCGACGCCAAACTGGACCAGCACATAGCTGAGCTTCACAGCATGGAGATGTTTGGCATCTCTGATCATGACCTGATGTTCACCAAAGAGCCAGCGGCGGATGAAGACACCCCCGAGGACGCAGAGTCTCACACTTACATACAGACCCGTGTCCAGAAAGCTCAAGAACTCGTGCAGGCAGAATCAGAGCTGCATGGACAGCTGATGGACAGCTTGGCCCAGAACACTGAACCAGCTTGGCTTAGACAATCAGAGCATCGAGGAACCCAGACGCCTGCCGGGAGAGACCGCCCAGACCCTCCCCGGACCAGTGACGCACGGGTCACGGTGGATCTCGCTCATAATGGTATAGATGAACCAGAGCTGGAGGAGGAACAAGAGGAGAACTCTCTGTCTGTTGAAGAAGTGGTGGTTGTAGGTAAGGCTGAAGAAGACATGTCTCCATGGTCAGGTGAGGAAAGGAACTCTGTTGTGAAGACAGAGGTTGACCCTGATGACAGCCCACCTGTGGTCATGCATGAAGACAGTTTAGATGTGGTGGAGGAATCCTACAGTAAAGCAGTATCTGAGCAACAAAACTGTGTAAACATCTCATCCAGTTTCTCTCAACAGTTCCCCAAGCTGGAAGAACTTTCTCTAACCTCTGATCTTCCTGATAATGAAGACGCTCCTTCAACAGTGCTATCATCTCCTCCATCTCCAGCGGCCACACCGGTTAGAACAGAGATGGAGTTGTTTCAGGGACGCTTCAACTTGCAGCTTGAGGACAGCGCAGATATGTTCACTGCTGGGGAGCAGGAAGTTCATGAAGAGGAGGGTTCAGCAGAAGAAAGTGTTGAGTTCCAGCTTCAGATGGATGTCAGTGGAGAAATGCTGGAGGAACCAAGTGTGCACGACACCAGGCGGGTCAGTAACCATAGCAACAACAATGTCAGCCAGCATGGATCTCCTTTAAGGTACTATTCAGCTTTGGACACACCTGCAGATGATTCATTTGTGCATTCTGTTCAGAGAAAGAAAAAGAGGCAGATCATCTCTGACAGTGAAGAGGAAGAGGAGGGAGAAGAGGAGGAATTGGAAAGGCCATGTTTATTCAGCAACTCATTGGCTGATGGCCAGGGAAAGCTGGGCTCCTCCACACCAAAACCCATGTTGAACCGGCGGAGCATGAACACCTCAGTGGCATCCAGAAGATCTTTGGTGGTGTCCATGCTTGATGATTCTGAAGAGGAATCAGCAGAACCCAGGGATGAAAGAGATGAATCCTACCAGATATCTGAAGCCAGTGAAGCTCCTGCAGATGAATCAGTGATGGAAGAGGAGGAGCCAACTGGAGAGACTCTGAACACAGACAGCTGTGAGGAGGTTGAATCTGAGGAGGTTGAAGAGTCTTGGAGCTTGGAGTCAAGAGGAGATCAGCTGCAGGCAGAAGAATCTACGGCTGATGTTGAACTGGAGTCTGGTGAAATGATGGACCAGAGCGCTCCTCAAGCTCTTCCTCCAGAAACAGGCGTTCATCCGGCCGGTTGTGTGAAGAAGATCTCTGAGGACACGTACGAGTCGCTGGTGCGTTCTGGGAAACAGAGTTTGGCAGACGGCAGGAAGCAGGAAGCTCTGGATTTCTTCCTGAAGGCAATAGATCTAAACACAGGTGATGCTGAGATTCAACTCATGGTCATTCAGTTGTACAGACAACTTAGTCAGAGACAATAAAACATATTTCATATAAACTCATATTTTTGAACCACAGAGACATTTTTGGCATGATTGTTTTCTTCTGTGAACCACAAAACTTTTGTTGTTCTGTAACTCACAGTAATTCATCTGTTGCTAAACAAAATTGTGTACAAACCAATTCAGAGAATTTGTTAAAAAATGCATTGTGTCTTAATGCAGTAAATGTTTCATTCTGTGGGGATTTTTCTTGGTTTATTTTCTTTGGTCTTGCATTTTCTCCCAGTTTTTAGATCCTTTTTAATTTGTCTTTCTATAATCCACAATGTAGATTTTGAAAAAAAAATGTAAAAAAAGTTTAACATTTTATTTACTTATTTTTTACACAGTTTTACACAGTTAAAATCTCCTGCAGTGAAAACAGTGTCAGATCTGTTGAAATGATTTTCCAATAACTTTTATTGTTCCATGGTCATTTTCCACCAGTAAAATGTCCCAGTTTCTTAAAATAAAACACAACATTCAAGAATGTTCTGCAATTCCAGTGTGTTTGTTTTTTAAAACTGTGAGTCTGTTCTGTTGTTTTTAACTGCAATGCTTTTCTACTAAAGCAGTTTACATTTGAAGTGCACGAGTTTATTTTGATGTTAAGATTAAATTTGGCATGTTGCTGTGATGTACTTACCACAGTCGTCTTCAGAGCTTGCAGCTGGTATAATACAATACCTAAACTCACGATCAATATCATACAGTTTAAATGTTTTTTTTTTAAACTGTGGGATTAAATTCAGAGACACTGAGTCTTTGTGCTATTCCAACACAAACAGGAGACACAGCTGGTAAAGTCAGTTTATTGGTTTATTTTTCTAGGCTTACAGTTATGGCTTGTTGCTCATGCCACCATGCACATCACCTACAGTAATCACGTTTTAATCACTGCTGTACTTAGGTTATTGTAGAGACAGAAGCGGAGACAGTTGAAGTTGCTGTCGTACCCTCTTATAACCCGGTTTTGAAGTTCCTTGCAGCCCATTTTGACCTTTTGTTTTTCAAGTAAGCTTTGTTTTTGCATCCACACGGTTTAGAACAAATAAACAGGAAAGCATCCATCTCTCGTACCGACCCGCTCTACAAATATGTACAACAGCAACACCCAAAGTCTGTTAAAATGGTTTGGTTAAGTAAAATCACACCACTGGGTATTTGGTTTGGACCACAACATTTTTTTCCCTTGTTGCCAGGTTTCAAACGGAACCGGCTAACGCTTGTCAACAGAACTTTTGAGAAACAGACTGAAACTACATTGATAAGCACATTGATGCTTTCTAGGAAGAATATGACGCTAATACTGAGTTCATTATTTGTAAACTAGTCCTTTAAACTGGTCTTACTGCATTTAATTTTTATATCATACATGCTGTATTCACCAGAGAGGCAAAAACTCTAATGTGCTAAAGTCCCGCAGTACAAGCAAACAGGAAACAGCAAACTGGGGTTCAATACAGTGTGATGCAATGCAAGAGTTTGTAGTTGAGCATAAAATACACGCAACAAAATTCAGAATATCATTGTTACCGATGAGCGAATGTTGACTGGCAAATATTTTTCATTATGTATGTCTAACTACAAAGAGTTCATATTACACACTATGCATTAGTCCATATAAGTTCATTTCCTAAAATGTATCCAATCAGTGTTTAGTCATTAATGATGTAACGGATCATTTGAACCTTGAACTTTGGCCTTTGTAACATTGACAGGATACATTCAGAAACTCTTTCATCCATGTCCAAAATTTTACAATTTTACACTTTTACAAGTGATTTTGATTAATCCCCATTGGTATATGAATAAACACACACACTTAACACACTCATGGGCTGTTCACACTTGATTTGAATTCTGTAATACTGAATCTGAGCTTCGTTACAGTGGTTGAAAACCTTGTGCTGTAAGTCTGAATGTAGGTGGATGAATTGCACTCGTGTCCAGCAATGAAACTAATTTCCTGTGTCTGTTTTCACATGTTTTTGTTGAAGGGATTGTTATCTCAAGAGCAGCCCGCTGCATCAATCCACTGTCACATGACCTGTTTGACCAATAGAAATGTACCAAATAAATGCATCATAAAATGGCCCCATAAGTATTGAGATAATAAAGTGAAACTGAAAGTGAAAGTTTTTTCAACTGCTCAGCTGTAAAGTCAAGAAAATGTTTTACAATAAAAATGAATGCATGTACAGAATGACACATTTTTTAAGATTTTTCACAGCATTTCTCTCAGTCAGATTTCTCATCACCATCTGGAATTTTGTGCCTTCACCGAACAAACAATTACAAATAATGCAACACAAATCAGCTGATCACTTATAAACACAATTGTGAGTCAATTGTCTCAACACTTAAACTCACATTATATAGAGAGATAAATCTGCTGTTCTTTTAAACTGGTAAAACATTTATGTGTTAAAACAAGCAAATAACAAAAAGTGACATTCTGTACTTTTGCATCATATTAATCTTTTACTCATAAAAGATTTCTTGACTGCACAGAAAACAAAGCATGTTTTTTCTTTACTGTCCCAATAGTTATGGCGTCGCTGTAGATTAATTTGGATGAGCACAAACTTTCTGACTCACCGTTTGCTTCACTGTACGTGGTGTTTATCGGGGGCTGGAGAGTGAGGGGGGATTATTTTAGAGTCAGAACCGGGGCTACACACCCCCTCTATTAGGTTTTTGTTGCAGTCTCCCAGACCGGCTACAGGTGAGATTCTGGGGTAAGCCACCTGACCCGTCAGGTCCAGCAGGTCCTCCAGCGCTCGCATGTTACTGGTTCCGTTCTGTTGGGGAGAATTCACCGGAGAGAATTCTGGGATTGAAATCAGCTCCTCCTTTGAGACAGGACTGAGAGGAGAAGAGGAAAGCTGAGGTTAGATTATGGTGTTAATAATTCATAAATAATGCTGGGTCGTAGTCTAACTTATCTGACTGTGTTTTCATGGGAGATATTTTAAATAAAGCAAAAGGAGGAACTGTGTTCTGCATTTCTGCAATAGTTATCATGCTAAAACTTTTATTTTAAGTTAAGAACTTTGGTAAAAGTAAAAAATTTTTTTAAATATTTGTAAAATATTTTAACCAATAATATTTTCATAAAATATATAATGTTTTACAATATAAAAGTTCTGTTAATGTTACTGCAAGTGTGTTTTAATTTACTCAGAGAAAACTTTTGAGAAACATTTCTGAGAACATTCCCACTGTTGGGCAGTCCAGTTAACTTACCTAACCTCCATGGACTGCACCCCATCTGCATTCTTATCTTCTGAAGTCTGTAAATGAATCAGGGGCAGAGGAGGTTTGGTGTCAGGCGGGGGGCTCAGGGACACAGGTGGGACGTCCTTCCCGGCCTCCTTTGGTTTCACCTGCGCCGCTGTCTGTCCACCGGCCGGAGTGACTGTCTTTGCTTGTGGGACATTTTCTGGTGTTCTGCTGTGACTTTGTCTGTTTGCGTGAATCAAGTCTGAGTTTTTCACACTGCTTTCATTCTTCAGTCCTTGAGCTTTAGTCTCTCCGTTCTGTACGTTTACTTGCTTACTGGCTTCCTGTTTTTCCACCTGAGTTACAGTTTGGCTTTTTCCGTTGGTCAAGCGGCTCTCATGATGTGGTTGAACATTTGCAGGCGTCTTCTGTGTGGGGCTAGCGTGTGCGGTCACGCCGTTGTGAATACTTGTGTTTTGAGAAGAGCTCTTTAATGGAGTTTCCTGCAGCTTCGTTGTAGATGCATCGTCTCGCTTTAGTTGACCTTTGACCTCTTCTAGCACACGTTCAGTTTCCTGTTTGACTGTTTTGGCATCGTCTCCACTGACTTTTCCTTTCTCATTTGTTTTTACTGCAGAGTTTATGTTTGTTTGACCATTCAGGAAAGGATTTTGGGAGGGTGTATGAGCAGATGCATTTGTTGCACCGGTGCTGTCTGGTCTTTTTCCTATATCCTGTTGCTTGTAGGTTTGGCCGTTTGATTGGCCGTTTGTCTGTATGTTTAAGGTTTTCTGCGTGACATTGGCCTGAACATTCACTTCAACATTTCCACTTGAAGTCAACTGGACACCTGAAATAGACACAGAAGTTCTGAACACTTTTGGGTTGTAAAACTTTTCTGTAGCGTTTTTGTTAAGTAACAAAAACGTTAAAATGTTATTTTGAATGTTCTAGAAACTTTCAAAATGCCCAGTGTTTTAACTGTAATTGATTTTAAAAACTTTATTTATTCAACATTATTTATTATATATGTATCCAAATTTTTATACATTCAGTAATGTTTCTAAAATGTTCCTCTAACTCCTCTAAAAAAGTTCTGCTTACATTACTGTCACAAAAAAATAAATGTGACATGTTTTGAAACATCACTGATGATATAACAGCATCAGCACATAAATAACAACCAGATGCAGAAACAAATGATCTGAATAACAATGTTTCAGGCACAAAACCCTCACAAACGATGACCTTCATCACATAGATGACACACTGAGAACCTGATCCAGTCCCAACATCCCTGCTGACGCTCCTGAATTGGTTACAGAACCTGCAGGGGTGGAAAAACACCAGCAAATCTGCTGACACACTGCAGACGCTCACACAGCTGCCCCACGGGGGCGCTGGGGCCGAATAACTGCCCTTAAAAATCAGGGGACATTCTCCACAACAACCATCTAAGAAGACTGGAAACTGCACCACTCATATCGTCTGCAGCGGAGACTTTACATGCATGTATGTATTATTAACTTCCATAGATCTCAGTATTTCCTCAAATCAGCACTTAAATGATGCGTGAATCACCACCCAGCTAACATGTCCACCCTAAATCATATGTTTTTGATGTATGATAAACAACATGACAACCGTAAACGTAAATGTGACATAAAAATGTTACACTAATGGTTCTGCGAAAACATTTCTGAGAAGCTTGAGAGAATATTTAAAGGTTGTTAGCCAACGTTTTAAAGCTTCCATTTAAGCTGGATGGGTGAGAGAGAGAGAGAGAGCGAGTGAGAGAGACAGAGCAACAGAGAGAGAGAAAGAGAGAGAGAGACACATGAGCAAGTAGAGCAGGACTGAGTCTTACCTGGAGGAGAGACAGGAGACAGGGGCTCCTGGCTGTTCTCTCTCTGTGAATATTACATCATTCTGTTACTGTTCAGTTTCCGCTCTACTTTGTCCAGCTGACGCTACATGGCTGTTCAAGTCACCATTACATGGATGGTGATGGACAGACATTCATGTAGCTTCCAGCTATATATTGCTTTACAGACTGTAGCTGATTTTGTATGAGGTTAAACATGATGATGATGATGAAAGCGTGTCTGGCTAATACCTTCATCTCACCGTCACTCTTCCTCGTTCTCTTCATTATCTCCTCGATTCTCTGGAGAGAAGCACCAAAAATATATTTAACACAAACGTATTTACGTTTTGAAACTGTATGACTTTGTTTTTAAAAGCTGCAGGTCATTATTTTTGCATCTCTGTCGCCCTCTCTGTTTCAAACGTAAAACTGCTGAATACTTTATGTACTTTTCTCTGCTTATGTTGATTTAAATGAAGCCAAAGTAACATATCTGGAGAAATCTGACCTGACCGCTCAAATTATAAATCATTATTATAATCTTATCATTGTGAATCAGGGTAAGATAAAAAGACCATTTTAAAAACTGATCTGTTTGGTACTTGTTCAAAAGCTGATTTTTGATCATTTTTAACCACTTAAAAAGTCATGGCTTGCAACTTTAAATTTGAATGATGACTTTTACCTCCTGGTTAGTATAATATATTTCTTTGTGTGTGTGTGTGTGTGTTAGGTTGGGGCAGATTTGTTAGTGAGAAGTGTAGTCTGTAAGGCTGTGCTTCATAAGTGTTGTGTATAATAAAGTGGTCAGTATGATGTTGTGTATGATGTGTATCTTGTTCACTGTGTTTTGTGTTTGTATATTGTGTAGCTGTTACTACCTTTTTTCTCTGTTGTCTCTCCTGCTCCTCCTGTTGTTTGGAAAGCTCTCTGTCGTGACGCTGGCGCTCTGCGTCCACCTGCGCTCGTATCTCTGCCTCTGCTTTCTATTAAACACACACACAACTTATCGAGTATCTGATTGGCTGATCCAGTTTCACTCAATAACTGAACTGTGTGTGAACAGGATTAAGCACTCAGAAGAGGAGCGACTCCGTATTTAGTTTTAAACTGTGTGTGTGTATTATTTAATGTATTTAAACTGCATGTGTGTTATTTAATGTATTTAAACTGCGTGTGTGTTATTTAATGTATTTAAACTGCGTGTGTGTTATTTAATGTATTTAAACTGCATGTGTATTATTTAATGTATTTAAACTGCGTGTGTGTTATTTAATGTATTTAAACTGTGTGTGTGTTATTTAATGTATTTAAACGGTGTGTGTGTTATTTAATGTATTTAAACTGTGTGTGTACTTGGTCTTATTTATTAAATATTTCTTTGGTAAGTAATTTTACTTCAAATGCTCTGACCTCTTTCTCCTTTTGAGCCTGGATCTCCTTCTCCTTCCTCTCTTTCTCCTCCTGCTGTTTCTTCTTCTGCTGTTGCTCCTGTCGACATTTCTCCTCCTCTGCCAGACGAGTCTTTTCCTCCTGTCGAGCTTTTTCCTCCAGCTGCCTTTTCTTCAACTGTTCACTCTTCAGTCTGACAAACACACAACGACAAACATGAGTCTCACACACACACACACACATATACACACACTTAAAACACAACTTGCACTGTTAACGTTTTTAAAAGGTTCCTTACAGCTATGCCACAGAAGAACCGTTTTAGGTTGCTCAAAAATATTCAGTCACAGCTTCCTAAATAAACCACTTCTTTCCTACCTTTCAATAGTGTAAAGAACCTGTTGTGAAACAGAGGTTCTGCGGTTGTTAAAGGTTCCACATGGAACCATACAGCCGGCAATGGTTCTTCTATGGTACTGTGAAGCCCCTTTTATTTAAAGAGCGTGAGTCTCAGTGTTTTGCGCCCTGGCTGACAGATACGTACTTCTCCTGCTCCTCCCGTTCTCTCTGGAGTTTCTCCTCCTGTTCTTTCATCACTCTGGCCAGACGCCTGCGTTCGGCGAGCAGCCGCGACGCCTCCTCAGCATCTGTGGTTCCCACAACCATCTTGCCAGCAGAGTTCACAGGAGAAGAGTCTGTGAGGATTAAAACAAGCGTAAAATCAGCCTGTGTTAGAAACGTTTTTATTTTTACAACGTAAGGCAGCTGAGAACAGGAACATAATGTCACAGATACACACAAAAAGTGTTTTTTTTAGTTTACTGTCAGATGTAGATAAATAATCTCAGAGACCACGAAGCAAAATATATAAAAAAGATTTATATTCACAAGAATGAATTTGACGCTTTTATCCAAAGCAACACTGCTAACTGATATTAGCACAGTTTCAATAATCACAGTCAATAATATAACTTAGCATCAATACTGCTATATTGTGACACATCTGTAGTTGTAAATGACACTTACAAACTTTACAAATGAATGTATGACAGCACTTTCAGTCACTGTGGAGAATAGCACCTGCCAGATACATCAAGCTGATAATATTAAATATTATATTTACGTTTCAGGCCCACCTGTAGTTTTATGTGCAGTCACATCAGTCAAGCTTGAGTTAGGCTGTTTTTTCTCGGGGGTCTCGGTTTTGCAGTGGGTTTCTATAACTGCACATTTCTTCTCTTTCCCTCCATTACTGGGGCTGTCAGTCCTCACGGCTCGTCTCTCTGGAGGTGGGGTGCTGGAAACCGTCTCTGCGTTTGGGGTTTTGTTCTGATGGAGCTCAGGTTTAGCAGGTCTGGTCTCTTTAGGATCCTGACCTTTGACCTCCTCTGCTTGTTTGTCCGTGACCCTGTCTTCAGTCTTGCAGCTGTTGCTGACAGAGGCGGCAGATCTGTGTTTCATAGGGGAGGCTGGATATTGTCGCGTTGTACAGGGCGACTGAGTGCGGCTCTTGGGCAATAGCCTGTAAACATAGAAACAGCTGATTCAGATACGTACAGTCAGAGAACTGATTATAGATGAAGTTAGTTCATTAACTGGACTGTGTGTGCATCTGCTATATATAACAAACAATTGAAGTCTATGGTACATGTATGTCCACGGCTAACAGGAAATGCTCTCGGAACGCTGGCTAACATTCTCTAAAAGTTCTCTCAAAAACAAATTATATTTTCTAATAATAATTATAATTTTAATAATTTAATAATTTTAATAATAATTTGTTATATATTTAATATCAGAAACATGTTCTTTATATAGTTATAATCAGCATTAACATGAATACAAGGTCTAAAAAACAATGTGTGTATGTCTCCGTGCATGTGTGTTACTGTCTGTCTGTCTGTGTGTGTTACGTGTGTGTGTAACTGTGTGTGTGTGTGTTACTGTCTGTGTGTTCGTGTGTGCATGCATGCATGTGTGTGTTACTTTGTGTGTGTGTTACTTTGGTGTTGCAGGTGAGGCAGAGCGGCGGGTGACATCAGCAGGAGATTTCGCTCGTCTCACAGGTGATCCTGTGGCTGGAGATCCGGTTCTTCTGTCTCTGAGCAGCCTGTCCTTCTGCAACCACACAACAACCAAAGGAAACATTCTCAGAACGGTTCTTAGCTAACATTCTATAAAAGCTCTTAATTATAAAAACTTTTAGAAAGTTTTATATGGATCAAAAACGTAAGCTGTTAGTGGTAGTTAGTGGCAGTATTAAAAAAATTAATAACCAAGAAATAACCTATAATGTTTAGGTGAGCAATCAGCGTTTTGCAGTCAACAAAACAAAGGCTTATGAACGTTCTGACCTTAGGGGTGTTGGGGGCACTAAAAGCACCGCCGGACTCCTCTGTTGGCACAACGTTGTGTCTGCGGCGACTCGGAGACCCTCGGTACGGCGACCTGTGGGGACTGGAGGGCACTGCACAGGAACAACAATAAAACGTTCACCACAGATCTGTCAGTCTTACCGTTTGTGGCTACACACTATATACACTGACAAAACACACACACAAACACACAAATGCCTTTTTGGATATCTTAAACAAACAAAACAAAACACTTCAGTGGCACAAACACAGCTAATGTAGTCTGACAACTTCAGGCATGTTTATAATACACCCGGTGTGTGTGTTAGTGTGTGTGTGTATGTGTGTTACCTTTGCAGCGCAGACAGGACATGTGCAGCTCAGCAGCACTGTTACAGCGAGCCAGTGAGGAGTGTGTGTGTGTGAGGAGGCGATTCACTAGTGTTTTGTCCAGAGACTTCAGGTGACCGTGATGATGGGCTGACAGAGATGGAGGGATGAAGAGAATGAAGGAAAAGAGGAAGGGATGAATTGGATGTAAGGGACAGAGACAACAGGCATATGAATGGAACGATAGAGGGATGTATTTGAAGGGGGTTCATGTCACTAAAGGTTTGTGTGTGTGTGTGTGTGTGTGTGTGTGTGTGTAAACAAACATGCATTGAAATACACACTCGCTAAACGCACACACAAAAACCCACATAATTCAACACAAAACACACAGACAGACA
>JBAJNP010007285.1:0-22994 GCA_036877545.1 Yasuhikotakia modesta | reverse complement strand
GGTTATTTTGAAAGTTTTAGGAATGTATTAACATTATTGTTTGGCTTTAAAAACTTTATTCAAATTCAAATGTTTTTGATACATCATATATAACATTAAAGATACATTCCACCAATGTTACTGCAAAATGTTTTTTTTCTGAAGTTGAATGTTAGCCAATGTTCATAGAACGTTCCCAGTTAGTTGGGTAACCTCAGGTTACGGTAAACATCATGTCAGCACCCGCTGGACTTGCGACCGCAGCATTTTCTGCAGAGAAGTAATAATTTATTGCACTGTGGTAGTTGACCAAGCCAAATTCAATCAATTTGCAATTTCACCTCTTATTTACACTTACAGCAGCACTTAAAGGAGATCACTACAAGAGAAACGATTGCTGATATATAAAGTTCACCACTTGTAACCTTTGAAAAAGTTATTATAAATCACTAAAGCAAAATATTTCAAGTGCTATAAGCACCAGGTGTATAATTATTTTAAAGCAACTGCTTATTTTATAAGAACACATGGGAAAACATTAGAGCTGTATTCTAAGTTCTGTCCAGGAGGCAAATAGATGTTTTAAGCAGTTGGAGGCTGTCTTTATTTTCTTGATAGTTGCTCCTCAGAGATGCATCTCTCTCCTCTAACTGTCTGCTCCTCTTTTCTCTTTTATTCATCTTCCTCACATTTCACCAGGAGGTGGAGGTTAGTAGTGCTTGCCTCATGACTTTGACTGTGTTTGATGTCTATTTTAAAATCATGTGCATGTGTCCAAGCCAGCTAATATTCTTTATCACAATTCTAACCTATGTTTTAAAACAGTCTTAGTTTAGTCATCTCACTTTATGTTAATTTCACTTTTTTTGTCTTGTTTCTCACTCTTCTCTACCCATCCTTTGTCCACTAGTGAATTCCTTCTATTATAAGTATGTGATTGTGTGTGTAGGTTTAAGTGTAAAATTATTATAGATGGTCATTGATAAAAAAAAGTTTTTTTTGCATATTTCAACACCATAGTTGATTGACAACTTTTTTGTCTTCGTCAGGACGATTACATCAGATCATGGGATGAAAATCAAGGCTCAAATGAAAGTAAGTCATCTTTATTATCAGATCTCATGATATGTCAAACAAAGGCCCATTTTAAAGTAGACTATATTTGCCTGAATTATACAATAGCAGTGCTTGTAACACAGCTAACCAATAGTGTTCAAATTTACAAGGTTAGCTTAGGTTACAGGCTTTGGTTTTGCATGCACAAAACGACATATCCAGGCAGTTTTGCCACATTTGGCTTTCTGTCACCTGCACGCAAGAATCCACACAGTCACTGTGTAAGAGATATTAAATTTTAAACATATGCAAGGACCAATCACAACTCAGTATGCAAATATTATGACCTCATTGCTGTGGGTTCAATTTGAAATGTTCAATTTGAGTTTACAAACCAAATCGACAAAGTTTGAATCCAGACTGTATGTTTGGTAGTTTGACGCTTTAACCCAGTGCCTCCTTACAAGCGCTGTAATTATCATGCGGTCAGACTATTCCATGCTCTGTGTTCATTTGTCACAACAGAGAGCCCTTCTTTTCTCCTTGGTTGCCAAACACTAATTGCTTACACAAGGGATGAGGTCATTTCCTCAGTGAGCCTGAGCAGAGAAAAGACCCAGGCACATTTGAGCATTGTCTTGATTTTCAGTTTAAATGAAGTTCTCAGAATACAGGAGTCCATTAGCAAATATCTCAGGATGTAATTAATGGATAATTGCTTGTTCCACTGAAGGCCCAGTAAGAGCCAGGAGCTTAATTTAGCACTGACTGACATTAGCTTTGTTCCTTTAAAGCACAAATCCACTTAATCGTCATATGTCCAGAACAGACGTCCATAAACCTGATGGTCCATTTTCTGAGTTCAAGCTAAAGCTTTTAAACAGCTGTCACTACTCTCACTTCTTAAAGCTCTTTTATTGCAGTTATTTTCTGTGACACTCAGGAAATTGTCATCAGATCTATTGGATAAAGGTGTTTTGGAGAGAATGCACACAAAGAACAGCAAATGTACCACCATAAAGAACATATTGTCATTACCATCAATGTTATGGCAAATGTTATTATTTCTTCTGTGGAACACATGAAGAAGAGATCCTAAGAATGTTGAATGCTGCTCTTTTACCACACAATAAAGAGTGAATGGAGACTGGGACCACCAGTCACTAATATTCACCAGTCACTAATATTCATACCCAGCTAACAATTTCAGGTTATAAGAACATTTCTGTAACATTTATACTGTGCCATCATAATCATAATTTGAATATTTTAATGTTGTTCTTTAAATAAAACAGGACAGAGATGTAACCAGATGTATTAATCACACACACAATGTGCTTTTTAAAATGTATTATTCCCAAACAATAACAGCTATTTATCTTATTACATTGACCGCATTGTGTCTCATCTATAGGTGAATTAATAAAGCAGTGGTGAAGTGCTTTCCTTGGCAGCCTTGGAGCCATTTGTCCAATTTAGGTTTCAGTTTACTGTCAAAGAGAAAATCAAGCAACATTTCACTAATCTTACAGAGTGACACACTTTCAGTGTTTTAGAAAAGACTTCAATTTTCAATTGGGTGTGAAAGTCAGGTTCACACCCAGAAGGAATGCATGTCACATCAGATACACTTTTGTTAAAGTAATGCCTTTAAAACACAAAATAACAGTTTTAGAGAACAGATTTTAAGGGTGTACTCACACTAGGTACGGTTGCCTCATACAGAGACTGAATGCGATTGGTCGTTCATTGTACTTTATTTATAGCTGACATTACAGTAGCGCCTGCGCTCCGTTTTCTGACTACCGTGTGACAGATACGGATGCAGCAGGAAGTCCCAGAGAGACTTATTTACAGTGACTTCTGAGAAGGTACCTCTGGTTTTTACCTTTTTAATGAGGAACCAATTTGCATTTTACATGTTACCAACGCAGTGGACAGAGGACAAATTCACATGATGCTGTACCAGACTTTGTTCTCAGCATAGATGCACACGGACAACAGAGTAGCCACACGGTATCGTTATATTAATCGAGAAACCAGCAGTGCTGTGCCAACGCATAAACATCGATGCATGTTAAGTACAACGTTTTAATACTTTAATGCCAGCCACGTCCCTGCGCGTTAACTTGGATTGCCACGCCCACCCCCTAAACGTTCCCCTTATTGATTACCGCCCACTTTTAAGTCCCCGCCCCATTTTGAAAACTCCGGTTTGTCGGTGAGTCGCGTCCGGTTAACGCGTAAATATAAAGTGAATTCACCAGCCCGTTTAGGTGAGTTTAACGATGAATGTATGATATAGTATAATGTAGTGTTATAATAAGGTATAAAATAGCGCCTACGTCACTAATTAGGGTGCAAATACACATATATAATATGATAATTGTCTCATGAGGTAATCCTGTTAAGTGACGTAAGATTAGCGTCAGACGACGCAGCCTGAATAATCGATACAGGAATATATATTGCATAGATTATGAGGTACTTGCACAACTTGCATAGCTTGGTAGGATCGTTGTAAGATTGTATCGTGATATAGCTTGTGATTGACACCCCCGTGTAAATGTGTATTTTGTGATAATGCATTAACAGGCTCAAACTGAGGATCAACTAAGCAACCTTTTCTGTCACCTCCAAATGTAGAAGGTGTCACACTTTACTGCCACAGCTAGACAAACAATTTATAAACCTACAATAATGTTACACTGTAATGATCAAAGATATCTCAGTAATCTGTGGAAACATGAATGGGCAGGATGCTGTTGCCCACCAGTTGCCATACCAACACAGGTAACTCATTACAGTTCATGCCCCTTTTAGCCGCACACAACTAATGTGAAGATCACAGGTCAACATTTCAACAATTGATGCTAGTAATACCTGTACAGCTTTTTAACAAGCTCAAAGTCTATTATTTTCCAGCTTGTGTACCTGTGAAAAGAGCATCTCACTATTCCATTGTGTTCATCTGTAAGTTAATTATGAGATCTTGCGAGAGGAAACAAGGCTTCAGTTCATTAAAGGATGGCGATATTATTATTCAAACAGCGTGTGTGTTTATCAGCAGGGTTTATTTTCTCTTTCCCGTGTAAGCAGCATATGTCACATCCGTATGGCTGTGTACCTTTTCTTGTGAGTTGATCTGATAGACGCGGCGGTAAGTGTCTCTGGCTGCTGGTGTATATTAGCTCAGGCTTTGGTTGGACTTGATATCAGTAGCTCGTTACATCCAATTTGCGATTGTAGCGATCGCGTTTAACGCTGCCCCGTGTGTAAACAAAGGATAGGAGAGATGGTGCAGCGGTGGCTGGGCGAGATTCCTTGGCCGTCTAAGCCGGATTTGGCAAAACTCCTCCAAGACACGGAGACCTACGAAGTGTGTTGAATAGGGCTCAAAATCAAAGGGCTACAGCTGAGAAAAATACTTTAGACAGACTGAAAAGAGAGTGATGATTATGGTTTTTTTTTCAGAAAACTTATACGAGCTAATAATCAGTCTTCACTCTGGAGTCGGACTGTTGCTATAGCAACATCATCATTTTTGCATTTACTTTCATTTGCTTGAGCTTGTTGTGGTAAAGTGAGCTGTACAGATCAGTCTTGTGCTGTTGTTTATATCACAATAACCTAGAATAATCTTAGATTAATGTTTCTCATTCAGCGAGGATCATGTTATATTATTTAGTTAAGCCTTGGGTGTATGAAGACATATAGAAGAACAATATGATGAGTGAATATGTATGTTTAGGTATAAGATGTAATTTGATTGGTTACTGGTGAATATTTAAATAAGCAATCTCATTGTCTTTCTGAGTTTCTTAGTGATGGTGACCGCTGTTCAACTTGCAGTTTTGATTTGTTGTTTTTTCAAATGCAAAATGTTCTTGTCATTGGATGAGTCCTTTGCTGTAGAAACCACGAAATGTACATGTAGATGGGCAGGGGATTAATTTTTATTACATTATTTATTTTTCCTGAACTCAGACTACAAATTTATCTGTCATCGTTTGGTATAAGAATAAAATGAATGTGTGCCAGAATTATGTCTAGCATTAATAGACTTGTAATGAGAAAAACTAGATCATAAAATCCAATTTAATACAAGAAATGAAAGTGGTTTGGGACTTGAACTGATTGACGTTAACCCACAGTATCTCAAGTGTACACACACCTCAAGTAATGATGTAATTTCTTTAATACTTATTAATATTTTTAATAACAGCAACAAGAATTTGAACCTTGGGGCATGTCAACGCTTTGATGTCAGTTTGTTAATTCTTTAAAAGTGTAATGCTCTGCTTAGCATGAGAAGTGAAGCTAACCTAACTATTTTGAGACACTTGATGAATATTAATTCCATTCATATTGTCAGTGTGTTTATAAATGAAGCAATTCGCACCACTGTATGTAAATAAAGAGAAGCTATACTGCTGAAATGCACAGTGTACAGTTGACAACAACTGAGGTGAATCTTTGCAGATGTGGACACCACTAAAGATCCTTGTCAGAAGGTGAAGTGCAGCCGACACAAGGTATGCGTTGCCCAGGGTTACCAGCGTGCTGTATGCGTCAACCGCAAGAAGCTGGAGCACAGGTGAGACCCCTCCACCTCTCTCTGCATGCATGTTTCAAATAACATGAGCGCTAGTAAATAGTGACAATTATTGGGTTTGCTATTTCGTAAATAACATACATTTACTGCACATCCTGCCATGAAGAAGGAAACAACACATGAAATTACACAGATACTAGGAAACAACATTAGCTTGCTGTTTGCTTTCTTACTAAATATAAATCTCAACATTGCCCTTGTGTAATTATCACATGTGAAAATAACAGATGGAAAATTAAAGTAAAAAATTATTAATATCTGGAGATATTAAGATATTAGTTTTCTTGTTAATTTATGTAAACAGCAACTTAAATAAATGTAACAGCAACTAAATAAACCTTTATTAAAAAACTCTTCCAACGTCAGATGAAAAGATCTCTTAATGTGGAAAAAATAGCAAAAGAAATCGACAATATCTTATTTAACAGAGATATCTTATTTAATAAAATGCCATGTGTTGTCTTTTGGTTGTAGCTAGCATGTTTATTTATTAGGTATGTGTGGTTATTTTACAATCCAAAAGGCCATTCCTAAGAGTTGCTCTTATTGTAATGTACAACTTAATGAAATGTCAGACAGCCAATGACAGCGTCCAGTTTAGTAAGTGACAGTTATGCCTTAGCCTGTGTCTGTGGACTGATGTGAATGTTGTTGGTGTGTTTTTAGGGTGAAACAGCAGGTCATAAGACAGCAGCAGGAGAGCAGCTGTAAACCCTGCTCTGTGTCCTCTGCTGGGCCAGTCTGCGGCTCTGATGGGCACAACTACGCCTCGCAGGTACTACATGCATGCAGCTTGCAATACATGCAGATACATTTTTCTGCAGCTCATTTAATGCAACTGAATTTGTGGAAGTTCTACCACGCAGGTTTATTCTGTTACTTTTGGTCTGTTAAAAAATGTTGTCTGGCAATCTGTGACTTTTGGGGGTAAAAATTAACCCATAATAAGTACATGACAGATCCGGTTTCAAAACGGTCTTCTAACTTTACACCGATTCCCAAAGGTAAGTTTATAAGAATGATTTATAATTTGAGCTGTCAGGTCCGACAGGAAATGCAAGTTTATGCTTTATTTGACTCCAACAAACCCAATGAAAATGTATGTAATAACATTCTGCAGTTTTAAAGAGATGAAAGTTACAAACTGCAGTTTTAAAAATGGTGGTAAGATCAAAACAAACTGAATTTAAATCAGAATGTTTATTTAATATAATTA
This sequence comes from Yasuhikotakia modesta, assembly GCA_036877545.1. Taxonomy (NCBI): domain Eukaryota; kingdom Metazoa; phylum Chordata; class Actinopteri; order Cypriniformes; family Botiidae; genus Yasuhikotakia; species Yasuhikotakia modesta. The sequence continues at coordinate 16,128 of JBAJNP010007285.1, read as the reverse complement.
ACCAGGAATACTGCTCGAATAAGTTACCCCAAAACACACTTAAAAAGAAAATACACTATGTGACTAAAAGTATTCACACCCGAACAAAACGTTTAGAACATTTTATTCCTACTATGAGAGATGCCTGTGCATTTCCATCGTGTGTGTGTGATTTTCGTTGTGACTCATGGATCAATCTGCTTGAGCATTATGGGTAATGGTCTCTATTATGTCCTGTATTCTGGCCCTCGACATCTTCACAAATCAAAGAGAAATTGTCTGAGGCGATTCAGAATGCAGAGATGAAAGGCCCATTCTGTTGAATTATGTATTATCTGTATTATATTTATTTTTGACCTTGTGATGGAAAAAATGAATGTTGACTTGAGCTGCTTTTTAATGGAGATGTCATGTTTGAATGAGCGATATTTCGTTCTCTTTTAAAAATAATTGTTTTGTATCTGGGTTATAATTCATTCTGCTAAATTGGGGAATGTGACACCGGACAAGTGCTACAGAAGCTGTTCTCATTCTTTTTGTTTTGTGTGTGTTCTTGTTTTTCTGACAAGATGGCCCCATAAGGAAGTCACAAACACCTACATTGTGTCCCCATGAGTATTAGACATACCAAATAATGTTTTTTTTGAAAATGTAAAAATGCTGTAAGATTTCTGAGTTTTTGGAGGTGAGAGAGGGAATAGAATCCACAGTTTGTACAGTATAAATGTCCTTATACTAAAAATATTAAAATTAAAAGTCCCCACAAGTCATAGAAACCTAACGTGTGTGTGTGTGTGTGTGTGTGTGTGTGTGTGCACGCGTGAATCTGTGAATTAGTGCAAACTGGAGCAGCAGGCTTGTCTCACAGGAAAGGAGCTGAAAGTACGATGTGATGGTCTCTGCCCCTGTACCACCACTTTGGCACCTTCTACGGATGCAGACAAACATGGTATCCACCTGCCACACACACACACACTGTGACACACTGCAGTCTGGCTTTGAGAATTTTTTATTCATCTCATCTGTCTGTAGATTTTGCTTGTCAAGTTCAGAAGGGCAAAATCAAGACACAGTTGGTTCCTCGGCCTTTTTATGCCAACATCTGGCAACAGTCCCTCGTTTCACTGTTCTCTCTCCCCTCTGTCCACAGAGAGTTGCACAGGGCAGGACCTGGCAGATCTGGGCGACCGCCTGCGAGACTGGTTCCAGCTGCTCCAAGGCAACGGCAAGCAGAACAGCACAGGGAATCCTGTCACCAGCTCTGCATCAAGTAAGACGCTAATCTCCATGTGACAGTGCTGTTATATTCCGTAATATCACAGGGCTGAGCTCAAACAGTCTCTGATACACACACACACATACACACTCTCTCACAGACATACACACACACAGACACAATTTCCTTCCACTTCAGATTATATTATTAACACTTCGAGTCAAAATCCAAATTGAGTAAAAGTCAAATGCCCAGAATGTACTTCAGCTGGAATGGACTCAATATATTTGTGTGAAGCCTGATTTATTTTAAAATGCATGACTTAAAACATGTAAATATTATAACTGTGTGTTATTGTCTTTATCCTATAACTTTGTTTTATACATTTTTAAGATATTGAGGTCTACAAAAGATTTCATCCCAGATCTTCAATGTGGTCTCAGACTTTTGAACCCCACTATATACTGTATTTTTGAAACCCTCTATCCTCTGTTCTGTATACTGGTTTCATACTGTGACTATAATAACAATCAAGGCCACAAATGTAAAAATTACTTCATGTTTGCTGTATCTTCATACAGATGGACCTACAATAGTAGCACTGCATTTTGTATAAAATTTACATAAAGACCAGCAAACTCAAAGCTATTACGTGTTGAATGGTTTCCAATCCTGTGAGAATAGACCCTTCAGCAAATAGCACAAACAGTATTTTACCTTCGAACAGCAGTTTGCTGTATTGGGAAATGGTTGTAGTTTAAGCATTTGCCCCACTTCAAATTAAAATGCAAGTTTAATGGGAAAAATATGGCCAAATTCACCCCACGCCTCATCAGATCTCAAACTAGCTGTACGCCGGCTATGGCTCTCCTGTGGTACTGTTTCTATTATTTGCTCCTGTTTTATTTAAAAAAAGATCCCAGTTTCAGCCCATTTGACATGTTCATATCACTGATCCACAAATTATTGTGGGATATTTTTTTGGGGGGGGGATTGTTTGTGTGATCAGTGTGCCGTTGGATATGAATGTTAAGACATAACCACATAGTAAACAAAAAGTATGTCTGCCAAAGGCTTCCATTAGAGTGATTTACTGCCTTATGGAAAACATTTTAAGACCAGTTTCGCTTTTAAATGGAAGTTGATTGAATTTTAACAACTGCTGTTTCAGATCTGAGCCAATCAGCTGTTCTGGAAAAGATGCTCTCATTTGCCACTTCTGAAAGAGAGAGAGTATATATGTAGTATATATGTATATATGAGAGTATATATGTTCATATATGTATATATAGTATAGATTACTTTGTATACAAGTGGTTTAAAATATGCCTGTTTGTTTCTGTACAGTTGTGGACCGGACTCTTGTTGCGACCTGTAAGGATTCTATTGGCTGGATGTTCTCTAAGTTGGACACAAACAGTGACCTGTATCTGGACCAAGCAGAGCTGGGCGCCATTAATCTGGACAAGTATGAGGTGTGCATACGGCCCTTCTTCAACTCCTGTGATTCGTACCGCGATGGTAAAGTCTCCACAGCCGAGTGGTGCCTCTGCTTCTGGAGAGAAAGTGAGTTTTCAATATCTCTACACAATTTGCTACACAAACAACTTTACAATTTGCTACACAAGTGTACGCAGCGGTAAAATGAATGTAGATTTGGTTAAATTTGATGAATTGTGTTTGTTGGACTACAATTAAGCTCAGATAGAAGAAAGTACTGAATGGTGGAAAAATTAGGTACTTCAGTTAATTTTTGCAAGTCAAATAACTGGGATCTCTGCCTGGGCTTTGAACATTTGCTCCCTGCACCCTGCTGGCTAGTGCCACGAACCACAGTTTGCTCTGCTTGGTTATATCAGCGTGACAGAAGGGGGACACATGGCTGAACTTCAGTGCCAGCACTAGTCAGTGGCTGAGGGTGTCGATTCGAACACAGATTCAGTTTGAAATTGTGTTTGAGTTGGGTTTGAGGGAAGTGTTTGATTTCTGTTACGAAAACTATGAAACCATATTAAATGCAAAGACTCGACGGGTAGCACAGAGTGTGTATTTTACGTTAGGGTGCGCAGTGTGTGTTGGACTGATGTTATCATACATAGTTATTATAGATAAACATACTAGGTAGGGCTTTAGGAAAATCCATCTATCTGTGCACAGTGAGTTTTCAGACTTGCGTCACTAACTTGTTGGGTTTGAACTGAAATTAACCTAATTGGTTTTCTGAACATAATCAAACATTAAAGGGCCGAATTGAACCATATGTGGGATTACAGTAACCCAGAGTGTTCTTTTTCTTTCAACACTCTCTAGCAACCCCTCTGGCTATAAATCGAGAGACGAGAGAAGGAGAGAGAGTGTGTTGACCTTTAGTTGTTTGTGGTATGCGGCAAGAGTAATTTGAAGTGTTTATTTGAGTAGTCGCACAAGTCTTTGCTGCATAAGCTGTATGTGCGTGGAAATGGTATTGCTAGGATGTGTGTGTGTTGCTAAGGTGACTGACAGTAAGTGTGTGTGTGTTGTGTCAGCGCAATTGCGCGAGTTGGCGTGTGCATGTGTTTGTTAGCAACATGTTATACATATTAATGAGGCTCATCAGAGTGTGAGTGTGTTTCTTTGTTTGAGGAATTCCTTGGAGTGTGTGTGTATTTACTTAAGCCATAGACCATGGCTGGCAAGCCTCTTGACACAAACAGACATATGCTCTACTCTGCATCTTATTGGAGGGCAAAAAGCAGTACATCAACACACACAAACACACAGCTTGTTGTGTGATTCTGCTCACGATGTGGCTGGGCACTCTCATCTCTCCAGGGGAGGGCACAGTTGTCTTTGGCCTGTCACACTTTGTCTTCCCCTTGTATTTCCCCTGGTGGAAAGGAAATGGTTATTGCAGAGAGAAAACAACATCGCTGTTGGTTGTTGACAGGCTGCTCAGACGCAAACTCTCTGGGACTAAAACCAGACGGGCAGTCAGACAGAAAATCATTGAATTTTTTTAGACATGACCTGATTGGCCCTCGCATGTAGTTGTGAAACATGATAGCTTTGAAGCATTTGTTAATATTATTGTGTAGCTCAGTTAGAGTGTGTTAATGGCACAAAGATTGTGGGTTCGATTCCTAAGATTCAAACATATTGATCAAATATATAATTCATACTTTAAATACACTGTACAGGCAACTGTACGGGCTATTGGCTGTTATGAATTTGTGATTATTTGCTTATTTTTTGAGTTTGAAAAGATATGAGAACAGGTAAAATGCCAAATTGTAACCATCTCTTCAACTTACGTTTGAAATGATTGCACATTTTATTTGCGAAAATTGCAATATGAAAATACTTAATAACGCTTGTTCATTTTACTTTCAAAATCTATCCAAAGCAAGTTATGTTTAGCCAAAAGGTAATTTACTTTCTTTTTAAGAATTACGTTGGCATGTATCTAAAGATTATAACAATCCATTTTGCGGCTTCTCAGATGCAGGTGCGTTCGGTGTGATTTGATTGTGCGGGTACAGAAAAGCTCTGTTGTAACACTGCCTCATCTGGGAGTTGGTGGGGGAGCGTGTGTGAAGCGTTTGTCTGGAAGAGATTAGCGCCGGCTCTTCCCTAAAGGCACTGATTGTTTTTCTTCCTCAGAGCCTCCCTGCCTGGCCGAGCTAGAGAGAATCCAAGTGCAAGAGGGAGCCAAAAAGAAACCGGGTAAGAATGAACACTCCGCTGAGACACGCTGTGCTATCTCAGGAACAAGGTGAGGTGTGAAGGAGAGGAACAGGGAGACTCAGACAAAGAACCTAGGGGAGCGATAGAAAGACAAGCTGTATGTAAAGAAAGAATACAACAAGAATAATGAAGGTTAATGCAAGTCAAAAAACTGTGGCGGAGAATTAAAAGGTGATTTTGAATAAGCTTTATTTAACAGATGACAAGCACAAGGCTCTGATTAGATCTTAATCAGGTGTGGGGATTAAAGCGCAGCTCCTGGCAGTGGGCAGCGCTGCATGTTTGGCTGCACTGCATCTAGGACTCTCCAAGGACACACCGCAGATGCAGCAGCCAATCAGAATCAGACAAAATGCAAAAGCCCTCAGTGGCTCAGAACAGCAATCTATACAATAAAACCAAAGTGTTTTTTTGTTTTTATGTTGAAAGCTTAAACTGTGTTTTACTTTCTGATAACTTTAACACAAAAGATAATCAAAACAACAACATAACCATTCTTTATCTTTTTGTTTAAAAAAAGACACGAAGGTCATACACCTCTGTATGAAAGCACTAATATGCAAGAAAGGTTGTGTTTAGTTCATATGTTTTTGCGCATGAACTCATAAATTGCATTAGCAGTTTATTGTAATGCGATGCATTTTTAAAATAACATTTATTTAGAGTGATGTGACATCACAACCCACTAAAATGGCTTCTAAAGATCAGTCCACTGTGGCACACTATTTATATCAGAAGGTTAAATCCTGCATTTCAATGTAGCCGCATTTTACCGCGCATCGTGTGACGAGATACTGCAGACAGAATCCCAGCCCTCAACCCCACCAGTGTTACATTTTCTGCATTACAATGAGAGTCGTCACTTGGGTCTGTCGCATGATTTACAGCCAGCGATATGCAAACTAGTTTGTAGTTGCATCCATGATGCAGCCCTCGTTTTATTTCCAGTTCTTCAAGAATATAAAAATGAATGCACTGAATGCCTGTTTTGTTTCTTTCAAAATGTGTGTGTGTCTGAGTCTGTGTTTGTCTCTCTCCCTTGTTATTTCAGATACATACATCCCCAGCTGTGACGAGGACGGCTTTTACAGGAGATTGCAGTGTGACAAGAGCAGAAGGGAGTGCTGGTGTGTAGACCAGCATGGAGGAGAGTTAATGGGCTCCAGGATCCATGGCAACCCTGACTGTGGTAAGCACATACACACACATTTACACAAGCGGAGGACAATGGCCCTTCTGTAGCTACAGGGCTTAGGGCTCACATCCACCAGAACATCAGTCACCCATTGACAGAAGACCAAGTGCTACATTCATTAGGCCAAATTCATTTCCATTCCAAAAGAGCAGTTGTCTCCCTGAAATAAAGGTCTATAAGATAAATTACTACTGGCTGCGTCGGACCTGCAGGTGATAAGAACGGATCCTTTGATTGGACAAAAATAATGATTTAAAAGCCCAATGTCAAAGTCATACCTCCTGTTTACTTTGTTTACGTGCCAAGTGTGTTTCAGAGGTTTGTTTGGCTGTTGTCAGTGCGCAACAATCGTTACATGACGCATAAGCTAACTAACAATTTTTGGTTGAAAGGACATTTCTCTAATGTTTCCATTAAGTAAAAAACTACTACTTCCACTAACAATTTAAGGCAAAATTAATATATGATGTACAACATTGAAAAAGTTCTACTAATTCAAGAATGTTTTTGCTAACTTTTTAGAGAATATTGGCCAGTGTTCTGAGAACTATCGTTAGCTTATGTGTTAATAAACAACGGTTGTCTTCTCCAGACGAGGTCGTCACGTACTCTGGCGATTTCGGCAGCGGGCTCGGATGGGAGGACGAGGAGGAGAAGGAGGTGGAGGAGAACGGAGAGGAGGCTGAGGAGGAGGAAGGGGAGGTGGGGGAGATTGACGATGGCGGGTACATTTGGTAGAACGTCACAACATTTCCGCCTTGTTCAACGTAGCTTTCTGTGGCCCATCACTACAGAGGCAGCTCTATCTTCTGACATTAAATGGTGGACACTGGAGGGTCAATCATCTATATAATGCAATCCAAACAGCATTGAGTTCGGGAGGGGGTGGGCAGGGGTTCACCGGTTAATGTTAGCTGTAGTGAGATTATGGTATATCGACAGAGTTTTGAATTATTGGGCTTATGAATACTTGTGAACCATCATATTTTATGTTGAATCAGTGAATCAGTCTCTAGCATCCGCAAACACAAGCTCAGAATTAGGCGCTTGATAGGTGTGATGTGATACGTTCTTATGCAAGTCTAATACACACATATTTTTATCACTATACACTTGGAAATGATACCTGTAATTCTAAGCTGGTCAAGGTTTAGAGCTGACTTTATAAAGAATGTATATTCCATAAAGATAAGCAGACTTTGGGTCCAGCTAGGTTCCTCACTGCTTTGTTAGATCTTTTGTCAACCATCGTTTCGTTTCATGGCTTTAGCTTTTTGAGATCGCTGCTATAACGTCTGCTCTTGGAGTTTGTGTAAGTTGCAAGTTTCTATGTTCTTTGCTTCTACAAAGATGCTCTAAAAAACTTCAGAGCCAAGACTGTTACCCTCTTCTGTTACCAATGCAAGATCTGGACAAAATAAGTCTTTGTATCCCTAATTCTTATACTTTCTTTGGAGTGACTTCTAGTCATAAATGTCTTAAGATAAGGTCGCCATCATCAACGTATTTAAACATATGTAAAGTGTTTCTCTTCAGCCACCGACTACAACAGATTTTAGCCTGTTTGCCAGAAATACACAATGCACCTCTTCAAGATAATCCTTGTCCTAAAGGCACTGTTTTTTCCTTCTTTTGTGTAATAATCCAACCGAAACCAGGGCTTGGCAAAGCATTATATTTTCATATAAACTATGTCTCAATGCAGTAGCTTTCTCTCCCACAAGCCCGACGTCCAAATCATTGTTTGCTCTTTTGAAATGCACAGTAATAAATCCAGAGAAATGCGCTCATGGGTTTCATATTTCTATCATAATAGAATTTGCTTATACTCCACTAGGTCAGGCTGTAATACGGTACCTCTGAGGCGACGCGGCTATTATAACGAGGCAGTATATGGATGAACGGGAGAGTCAGGAATAAGCTTATATATGACATATTCTCTCTCACGTACCCAAAGGGACCGATCTGTCTCTGCAGATGTCTTCTAATCAGATTTTCCCATCATTCGCAGTGAAAGATGACTTGGATGTAACATAACAAGGTGTAAATCTGAAGCTGCGAGGATTTATAATCTAGGCCTAAATTTATAATCTAAAACTGAAAGTAAAATACGGGAGGGTAGTCTTGCTTGTAGAAAACTCATAAAGCATCACAGTTTTGTTCTCGTCTTTGTGTATTTATGAGTAAAAACAATTTTGCTATGAAATCAAAGCAGCTAGCTAGCTTAACAGAAACGTGATTTTCTTTAAATAGGGTTGTTGGAGTTACACTTGCTTCCAATAGCACATAAATTGTAAAATGTGGATGAGTTATAGACTCGGTCTGGCATGCTAATTTACTCGGATGTGGTTTCTGAGCTTCAAATGGGGAACAGAAAATGCATTTGATACGGTAACGTCCAAACAAGTAAACATATTCATCATTGTACTGCTGTTTCTCGTGCCGAATACAAATCCTCTGTACAATAGAAATGTCAGAGACACAGCTTGTGGATATTTGAATTACATCTGGATTATCAGATACCATCTCTCGGGTTTGATTGGGGAAAAGACAGCCTGCTCATTAAAAGTCAATGGTGAATGTTCTGATATCTTAATCAGCCGTGTACAGGAGTCTGTTAACTGTGATGTTATTCCACTTGGGCTAGTTTATGATTGTATTGTAATGTACATGCCATTATTATTGTAAATACTTGGATTTTACTGATTAGAAAACGTTCTATTTACGCTGAGTTGCAGTATATTTGCATTTAGTTGCATGTTTCTTTGTCATCTTGTCTTGCCTGAATATGATTAAAGGCTTTGGGCCCTAAACGCGTTTCCTTTGTTCTTCTAATTACTCTCAACACTCTGCTACACGCTTGTTTTCATGTACCACTGGAGACGTGACAGGAAATGAATGTTTTAAACTAAACTTTAGCTATTCATTTATAACTACAACTACATTTATAACTACCAGCAATAGCTGAATGGTTCTGAGAACTCAACTTAGCATCGGGTTCAGATGATTCAGTGGAAAAAAATGTCAATTTGAATGGAGCGCACGAATCGTGCATCTTTCAAAAATCATGTCATTTTACATAAAGCAAATGTCCTTTCATTTAAAAAAAATCTACATGCTAAAACATCCGTTTAAACCTTTTCGTGTGTGGCATATACATTAGTATTAAAGTGATGCAATGTGGTCCTCTGCTTGGTATTTAGATGATTAAAAAGATATAAAAAATCACGCAGCATTAACATTTCCCAGTTTTTTATTTTTACTTCTTTAGAATTTAAGTGACAAATGGAAAATAAATTGTTAGGTCATAAACTTTACAATGGGAATTACAAAACCCTAATGAAACATGGCACATTTTAAAGCTGTATTTTTTACTAGAACAGTTACTGTTAAAAAATACTTCATCTTGCTCAGTCACTGCGTTCACTTGCTTGTATCTGCATAAAATCTATTAAAAATCAATTTTAGGGAAATTTAAGCAGGACTGTGCAAAACGCTTAAATCAATCAAGTCCCTGTTTCTGTCAAACGGAGCTGTTATAGCCCAATGACCATGCGACACATTTCTTATTATCCATGTCTTATTTACAAATAAGAACCTGAGACATACATCATATGTAAACACAATGATTTATTTCACTGATGATCATTTTCAACTGTCCCTTCGATTCATATTTGTCTGCTGAGGACGATCAAAGCTTGCTTTGAATGCTCTGTAGTCTCCATATGTTTCTGACATCATCCTCTGCACTGTCTAAACCCTCAAACACAGCAGCGCTTCCAGTCTGAGTGAAGCGTCTCAACAGTGGCTCCAGAACTGTCACTGGGATGCTGAAATTCAGGTGAGGATATGTCACTTTTGCTGAGAAGTCTCTTGTGTTGCTAGTCACAATGCCTAAAATAAAGAGTTATAAGATTAAAGACATACTACATGGAATCTGCTTGTAAACACTTCATCAGCATTGTTTACAAAAACATGATTAAATTTACTGTAATTTCAAACCATTGATTTTTCTCTTCTGTGGAACACGAAAGAAGATATTTTGAGAAATGTGAAATGGTTTTGTGTCCATACAAAGGAAGTTAGTAGGTGTAAAGATGGAAGAATTTGAGGAGGTAAACCACTTTAAGACAGGGCCTTACGTTAAAGAAACAAAATGTTTATGTGGCACACAGTGACCCCTTGTGGTTAGAGTAGGTATGTTGTAATAAAATATTATACATGGTTGTCTGAGTATAAGTTAATAGATAATAGTGTTATGTGTGTAATAATTTGTTGCAAGCATTTTTATACTGTGCGCAATGATTGCTATTATCTACGATTGCTATGAATATTTCCACCTATTTACAAAATAAACAGGAATGATATTACCCAACAATTCCCCAGTGCCAGAACGAACCACAGCGCCACCACTGGCCCCAGACTGCACTGCACATGTAGTCTGCAACATCACAGGCTGTGACTTATGGTTGACAATTCTGGATAAGATCCCGGACATGAAGGATGTGCCACAGCTAACTCCTAAAGCTCCATAACCCACAACAACTACGTCTTCACCTAAACAAAGACAGAACATTAGGCAAACATCAGAGTAACACAGAACAAACTGCATTTAAGAACTACCTGGGTGGAAGTGTTTGGCAAACCGGGGAGTTACTAAGTTCAAGATGGATTCCTGAAGTTCCACCACAGCAATATCATATGGAGAAGATGGGGCAGAAGAATACAGCACCTTACCCCTCACTTCATGAAATCTGTGGGCAATTTGTATGAGTTCTAAGTTTGAATAATGACATCACAAAAACATCATTTGTGTATCTCTGAACCTCATAATAATGGATTTGAATAATTCAAAGTACTGTACCTTCCACCCAAGTTGACTCTGACTGTAAGCACAGACTTATTATTCACCACATGCCTGCAGGTCAGAACCAGATTCTGGTTTAGCAGCACACCAGAACCCCACAGCAGGCCAGAGTCTATCAGTACCACCCCTGGATAGCATTCAGACACTGATTGCTTGTCTGTTAATGGTGCTTGGAGAGAATTAGAGAGTAACTGTGAGGACATTTCGGTCAATGACTCCTGAGAGGCGACAGCCTTTAGCATGTTTTTCAGAATCAAGTGAACAGAACACACAAGTGTCAGTCCGATCCATTCATCCGATTTCCAGCACAGCGGTGAAACAATCAAACCCACAAGGTAAGATCTTTCTCCTTCACTAACAAACAGTCCACCTCCTTCAGTGCCAGGCAAGCACCGGGCATCGGTCAGGATCAATGCGTTCTCATCTCCAGAGAGATTACTGACAATACCTTTACTGACCGTGTTCATGAAGAGATCTGGACAGAGTCCACCAAAAGGAGATCCGCAGGCATGGACAGCAAATCCTTTTTTAAGAGCGTCACTCCTTAACCAAGGCACAGGTCCACGAGGGGTGGATAAAGCAGGGACTTTAAGAAAGGCAAACCAACTTAAGAACTTGAAGTCCTCCAGAACTCTTGTATCATCATGGCCACTATAAAATCCCCAGTTATCTGCCCTCTTGAAGATTTTGTGAAACGCACTTTGAAACTCTACACAGTTGATCATCATTAACAGTTTGGCCTCCTGGCGGGGCGGGTCACGTGGGGCATTTACGCACGGCAGGTTGCCGCAGTGGTTTACAGATACATTATATACGTCATCCACATAAACTTTCATATCTTTACTGAAACTGTCCGAAAATAATGCCATTGAGTCTTTCTCTGCAGAATGCTTATGGCGTATATAGTCAGAAAACGCAACGCCAGTACAGACTACAATTCCAGACTGGTAGTTAAGAAATACTCCACTGCAACTCATAGCTTTATTCTTACAGCCAGAAGAGGGATGGAGGGTCTCAGATATCGTGACAACACAGCACGTCTCCTCAATAGCCTCCATTTTCGATGGCGAGCTATAAAACAAATCGCAACACCACAAGGTTATAGCGTTTATAACGGTGCATTCACGAGAACTGTTTATTTGCTGTACAAAGTCAAAGAAATGTCCACACAAAGATAAACATTAAAAACGAATCGTTCTTCAATAATGAAAGACAGAAGATGTGGTAAATTAATTTTGTCGCGATTATATCGACATGAAGGTCTGAAAATTACCGACTGAAGTTATGAAATTACGGCATGAGTCTTTCGTCTGCAGGACTTCCGGGTGTGATTTCATTGGTTTAGACGTGATCATGTGATAACTGCGGCGTCAATCTATTGGCTTATCTACGATTTATGAACTAGTTTCATATTTAACACAGGATCAATCACATGTTAAAAACTGTATTGCCCAGGTAACAAGGTGAAAAACAGATTTTACCAGGTTAAATCTGATTTGACTTTAAGTACGTTGTTTTTGTTAAGAAAATGGGTTCAATGCTCAACACATGCTTGTATGATACTTTGAAGAAATGTGTGAACATGTGAGATAATTGCCATATACACAATAAAAACTAAAACATCTATTTGTATTTTATTTGCATACTTGCATACATATTGTGCTACAGATGACACGTACATAACTATATTTCAAAGTCTAAGCAGCACTAATAAAACCCAATCCATTCACATTAAGGGAAACTGTGACCCAGTAACATTTGTGACACACATTTGTATATTGCACAGGCAATTTTTCGATGAACTTCTATGAAGTCTCTGTACTCTCATGCCATAGCTGCAAAATCAGCGGACAATCAAAAAGTACTTATTGCACAGATTTATCAGGTAGTCTAGTGCTGAAACAGCGAAGCTAAGAGTGTTACATCAGCACTGTCTTTCAAAATATTAAGATATTACAAACAAATAGCACTTCCACTTTAAATATTGAATACAAATATTCCATTGTAATTCTCAGATCATTTTGATAAGTATGTATACATTGGCAATACACAGATCATCACTTTCCTGTCCCATACCATTTGTTATATGTTTCCTTTGTACAGGTTTAAAATATAGAACTATGAAAATTAAGCTAATGTATTATAAAAGACCACCAGCATTAAGGCACAGAGGTAATGTAACATAAAGACACAACACTGATTTTGCATCATTTAAAACATATTACAGCACAATCATTTTCATACCTGAATTAAAGGTTTGATTCAAATACTTTTGCCAAGGTATGTTACTGACATTGGGGGGAGATGTATATATAAGCTTTTAAAACCACCCGATCTATCACCTATAATAGCATATATTGTTTTTCTACCCTCTGCAGTTAATAAAACTAAAGTGACTACTTAGTGGAGGTAAACACTTGTTAACAAAATATTTAACACCCCCAGCTTACTATAGTTTTATTACAAGATCATTTCATAAATAAGGGTACAAGGGTTATGGATAAATAAATTGTTCATTAACAACAAATGTTAATCAATATATTGAGAAAGCCACCGAAAACCTTCACCATAGCCTTGTCTCTTCAACACGCTGCACATGAAAACTTCCATTGGCCTCAAGTTGAGTTCCTTCAGTGACACATTCCCCTGCGTTGGCAGACAAAATAAGACCAGTTTTCTGAAGCACGTCTAAGAGTTTTAAACACCATACACTGTTTGCTAGTAGTTCAGGTTTAGAATACATTCAGTTACTTTTGCTAACAGTTTAGGTTTAGAATACATTCAGTTACTCTAAAAAAAATCTACATATTTCTGAATTAACTTACCTTTCCGGTGGTGTGTCCATAAAGACCAAACATTCCTCTAAGGGAATCCTCGCTTATTGCTTCTGGACGATCAATTTTATTTCCCAAAATCAGGATTGGCACATTGGAGATGGTTTCATCAGTTAACAGGGCCTACGATTAAGGCATTCCAATAAAGAACAAGGTGCGTGTTCAAAGTGTGTTCATGGTACAACGTTCAAATCTACTGATGTAAAAATCATGATTTTAAGAGTAAACTTACATCCAACTCGACTTTGGCTTCAGGTAAGCGCTCATGGTCGGCACAATCAACAAGGTAGACTATTCCATTTATTGCTGGAAGATAATTCTTCCAAACTCTTCTTGCTGAGAATAAGAACAGATTCGTTGTTACATTGTGTCAAATATTCTGATTTCTTACTTATTGCAGTTAGGACAAACTTATTTAAAATGAAGAGATTTACTGTCATAATACTTAAGGAACGCCACATTTTTAAAAATGTACCTTGAGCATGTCCACCCAGGTCAAATGTTGTGAAAGTCATGCCAGCAATAGACAGCTCCTCAGATGCTAAAGAAGAGGACAAACTATTCTTACTAAATGTATCCCTCGAATATTAAACTATGACTGATTGTCTAACTATGTGGAAATTAAAAGAAACCTTCACTTACTAGGGTGAAGTGTTGGAACATGTTGTCCAAGTCGGTCATCTTTAAGCATGTGCAATAAAGTTGTTTTTCCAGCATTGTCTAATCCAAGAAAAACAAGTTTCCCAGACTTTTTATATAAACCTAAGACATGAAAGATAGAGAAATTTTAGTTAAATAAAGGTGTGCCCGCCAAATGTTGTGTCAATGCTGAAGGGCATTTTCTTAAAAAACAGCAATTCAACTTTTGGCCATACTTTACCTAATAGTTGTAACACATTGCTGAATCCTCTGTACAGCCAATCAAATATGAAAGACATTTTGTAGCTTTTGTAGCTCCCTGAAATGGCAAAGAAATGAGAGAGAATAGTCTGAAAAATGTTTAAGGGCTCTGCTAACTATAATGTAAGCTCTTCACCTAACTCTTGATCTGTAAGCAGATCAAAACCAGCAGATTAGTACATGACAAAATTACACTCTCTGCTGCATAACATTACAAACAAAAGCAGACACTTTAAGAATACATTTAAGAAAAGAAAGGCAAACCCTCAAGGCCATTAACAAATATCCTGCACACAACATAAGCAAGGAACTATTTCTAGTTGTAAGACCTTGTCACTTGACGCCGTAGATATATATCGCACAGACCCAGCTGTCACTCAAACCATAACAACTCTCGTTCAGGTTTATGTACACTAACAGCTCCCCGTATGATCGTATATTTGGGAATGTATATCACGATCATAATATTAGCAGGCCAATGGTTTATTGCTCTAACGCAACCTTAACACAATGGTCACAACAAACCAAATGTTTTGCGCGCACTTTCCAGAAACGCGTCAATATACTGGAGGCGCGCTTTAAAATGCATTTAAAACAACAACCAAATGCCACGAACGCTGAACAAGCTTAAGACATTAACTGTTACGACACCAAACTGGTAAATGTAAACACAGATCGACACATTTTAATACGGAGACGGGTTGTTTTAGCGTTAAAGTTCTCATTGTGCGTTTTATGATCCCGTTGATCTATTTTAGCAGGCGCACAAATAGTGCGTCATTTAACGAGCAGCACAGGACACGGTGGATCGCAATAACACATACATGTCAATACCTCACAAGATCCGCGTGTGCCGCAAACCTGCCCGTCGGCTCGCCGTGTTGTGCTGCTCAACGCAATCCTCCAAAACTGACGCTTAACCGGAACTGCGTAGCTGTAGATGGTGGTCTCGGATCAATCCCACCTTATCGGCTGGGACCTGGATGCTAAATGTTGACTGTGACCCCGAAGGTTTATTATAGGCGTATTCAGCAGGTTTATTATACCGCAGAAACTTTGAGAACGTTTTCCCCACTGAACAGACACACGAGACAATAGGGGTCATTATGTAACAGGACTTGCGTCAATAAAATGTTTAAGCTTTGTGTAAATGACAGTATTGTAATAAACATGTTTCAATTGTTAATAGTCATCAACAGCATTAACCATCAACCACAGTGTCATATGGAAAAGTTTTATTAAAGCAAGAATATAACAGTACCTGAGTTTGACCAGACTGCTTCTAACTTTAGTTTCTGTTAAACAGAGCATTAAGCATTTATCAAATAAGAAATTTAACAAGACCTTGGTTAGGGCTTTTAACTGTTATTGTGAGATTCAGTTCCCAGACATGTGCACCTGTTTTTCTAAAAAA
>JBAJNP010007284.1:0-22995 GCA_036877545.1 Yasuhikotakia modesta | reverse complement strand
ACTTAAACTCACTTGAGAATGACTCTCTGGAGTGTTTTTGGTTTTGTGAGGTTTTCTGTATTGTACTGTAATAACTCTGGTGCACATTTATGCACATTAAACCATTATGACAAATTGCATGTCCTTTCAGGGCACTGAGCAGATAACAAACGCTGTTGACAGACTGTGTGATAATGTTCCATTAATCATCGTGTTTTTCAGAAGCAACAAAAAGAAGATGGGAATTAATGTTTTTTAGATACAAACGTCATTTCTAAAGCGAATGTGAATGTAAAGACCAAAAGCATGTTGCAGTTTCATTGGTCCAGGATCTTCAGGGTCAGAACTTACCCACATCAGCCACGATGCTGCCCGGCTCCTGCTCCAGCAGAAACTGTCTGACTTTGGGCCAGGCCTTGTAGCGGCTGTCATTGAAGTGCGGCGCGATCCTCTCATACACGCTGTGAACATGATCTCTCTCCAGCTGGCTGGCAGCCTCATCCATGCTGCTCTCTATTAAACCCCACACAGCATCTGCACCTCTTAACCACAGAAGAAGAGAAGAGGCCAGACACAATCACACCTCAGCAGGCCTTCATTAACAACCATTGGCTGAGAAAAACAAAAGCACATTCTGGTTGGCTACAGCCTCAATGGAACAAATATATATATAAATAATATAAACAAATAATAAAGACATAAAGATTCTGTCAGTAACCAGTTAAAGAATTTAGGTTGCAAGAATGTTTTTAACATTTCCATTAAAAACCAAAAAAAATACAAGCATGTTTTAGATGACTTTAAGAGAACGGTTCAGAAAGCATTAGCCAACGTTCTGTGAATGTTTCCTGTTATCTGGGAAACATTTTCTCTTTTAGGGTCACAAAAAAACTCCATGTCATTGCTAGCAGAGTTTCTGCTGAAATCATTCAGCAAATGGCTGTGAAACGAGGCGGTTCTGATAGATTCTCATCCTGTCCACCTGAAATCATTTTGTAAATTGTTGCTGTTCTGCCACTCGACTGCACAAACAAACAAACAGCTTCACACACACACACACACACACACACACACACATCACTTATCCACAGCACACGCTTTGCCATCAACACATCATCTCATCATCTGCACATATTAACTGCATATTCCTCCCTCTGTCTGTGTGTGTGTGTGATGCGACTGGAGTTTAATGCACTGCAGCCTCCCTGCTGTTATTTAAATGCAGAGTGGACGTCTCATTTCGAAGCACTCTGCACCTCAAAGGTTTTCCTGTGATTTAGCTGTTGCTCTTAAACCGAACGCAGTAGCTTTTAGTTTCGTGTTGTATTTATTACAGGCCTTTAAAAGCAGCAGCGCTGATAAAAGAGTTTATCTGAGCCTCTTACCAAACAGTACAAATGTTATTCAGCATCAATTTCAGGTTATTAGAATGTTTCTTAATGTTTTCATTAACTATTCAAAACATTATTTTGAAAGTTTTAGGAACATTCAAACCATCCTGTTTTTTTAACATTATAATTTTGCTTGGTTACAAAAACTTAATTTAACATTGTACATATGACATATATAACATTAGAAAAACATTTTACTAGCATTTCTATGTGCCATAAAGCAAGCCAAGGTAAAATTCAGCATTTCATTCATGCAGTAAAACGGCTCGTCTCACGTAAAGCGTGTCGCTGGTGTTCTGCAGGGGAAACGCATGTCATTTATTTGAAGCGCGTGTCAGATTGCATTGAGTGAGTGTGAAATATAGAAACTTCAGGCCTTTGCATCCATAAAAAATGTCAGACGTGTTCATCATTAAAACAAACTGCCTTTCAGCCGGTGGAGTTCTTGAGTTGAGAGGCTGCGGATCAATGAGAAAACATTTCACAGCAAACCCACATTCGGTGCTTTTCTGCTCTCCTGCATTTCAAATGACAAAAGTTCAGCCAATAATCTCACGGTCTGGCCGACCAATCAATGCGACCTTCATGTGAACCAGCAAGAGAGACGCCGTACAATAAAGATTTCAAAGGTTCCATTCTGCCGGATATTAAACAAATAAATGATCAAAATCTATAGCTGGTGTTTCATTTTACTGTAATAAAGTCATTGTCAAGGGAAACTGATCTCAGGGGTGGCTGAGAATAAATGATGGTGTAATATAATAATGCCTGAGTGATCTGGTGATGTAAACATCACATTCAGTGGTAGATGTGTTGTGTGAAACATAAATGCTCTTTAGCTGAAGCAGGAAATGCACAGAGCTAAAATCACAGATGAGCTAAAATCACAGATGAGCTAAAATCACAGATGAGCGAAAATCACAGATGATCTGAAATCACAGATGAGCTGGAAACAGCAGCCAGTGAGCTGATGGTATCTGCAGGTATAACTGTGACAGGTGTTTGTGATGCACTGACCGAAACTAAGAAATTAAAAAGAGATGCAATTCAGATAAAAGGCCCTATGAGAGATTAAACTCAAAGCATCAGACAAAACAGATCTTTGAATAAACATCAACTTCATCAATCATCCTTGAATACTTGGAAAAAACTGTTCACGTGTAACTACATAATCTATCCTCATGTCATTCCAAACTTGTGTGACTTTATCTTCTGTATAGCAAGAAAGAAGATATAATGAGAAATGTGTCAGTGTGTCAGTTTTGGGATCATATAATAGAAATCTATAGATCCAATGGTTGTGTGGTTAGCAACATACTTCAAAATATCTTCTTTTGTGTTCCTCAGAATCACATCAGGTTTGGAATGATAAGAGGGTGACTAAATGATGGAAGAATTGTCATTTTTGGATGGACTTTCCCTTTAAGCAAACTCATGCTTCAAGTATCTTTGACAAACCCAAACCTTTGGGGCATAACAGTGAAACAGGCTGAAAAAAAAAAAAATCACAAGGACTTACACTAGCCAAACCAAATCAATACTTGAACTTGATTTTGGCCAGGAAACAACAACATATCAAACAGATAAAGCTCTCATGTTTCTGCAGAAACCATGAAAATCTAGTTTATGTTCCAACGTTAGTCTTTAGTTGGTGTGGTCACATTTGTTGGCGTCTTTCTGCTAAAAAATTGTTTTACAAGAGCCCATTTCAAAACATAGATTTACACAGATTCTCTCTCTGAAACATCTGCTCTGAATCCATCGTGGCACAAAGCCACGTCCTTCCTGTCCGGCCAAGTGATTGTGTTTCTCTGACCTTATTACAGAGAAGCAGTATTATAAAAGCACACTGCCCAGAATCTGCTGTACCAACGCCACTAAATCTGACCTCATACACAATACCAGCGTCACCTTTGACCCCGTCAGTGACGGCCAATCATCTTCACTTTCTCCAGCCCATCGGTCATTTAAAAGGGCATCACAATCGCAACATCCACCTTAAACCACAACCCACTCCATCTCCATCAAGAACTCTGAGGGTCCCTCATTACAGACTATTTTAACCCCCCCCGCTGACAGAAGGATGGAGGAAGAGCGTGTTATCATCATCATCATCTCGTCGCAGCTCTGTTAAGACTCATTTCATCTGATTGTGTCTCATTAAAATGCTCAGCTTGACAGCATTATATAAGCAGCTGCAAACTGGATGTAAACTGAACGGCAGCATCTAAAATTAGAAGCAGCACTAGCTACCAGACAGCCGTTCTCTGAGAGTCTGTCTCTATACTGATGCAGAATGAACCATAGAGTTTTATTGTTATATTCACTCAGTACAGCTTCCTGTTACTGATGCAGTATCTGAGATTTATGATAAGATGCATGAATATCATATTTACATGCTATATTTTCCCAAAGGTACAGGCTTAAATAACATTGTAACACAATATCATGTTTTTAAAATGGTGCTGAAATCATGTTGTCTGCTGGATACAGTATTACAATACTTGGAGATTTCTAAATATTAAAAATGCAATATTAATAAGAATTAAGCACAAATTGCATGTGTTCACAGATGCATACGTGTGAATATGCGATTTAAAAAACACAATAACTATAATTACAAATATTACATAATGTCAGTGATTAAAGTGACAGTATGAGTAAATAACTCACAGGTTATCATTCATTCAGGTTTACAGTCAGGCATTAACTGAGACAGATGAACCCCTTTAAACTTTACAGCTCAGATGCAATCGTGTCTTTACACGTTTGCATTACTGGATGTTTTCATGCACGTCTATGCATTTGTTCTGAAGGGAAAGTTGTTTATTTGTAAGACACGCATCCTACCGTTTCCTCAAACCGCAGTCGCACATTCATCAGATCCGACGATTCATGACATTATAGTAACGCAACATCCCAGCCAAACACGCGACGACACCGCAACACTAAATGTGTTCAACCGGCTCATGTGTTAATAAACACGTTCAATGTCCGACTCGCGAACACGCGACTCACCGGAACCGACTCACCGGAACCGACTCACATGAACCGACTCACCTGAGCCGATTCGCAAAGCGATTACAGAGGTCAAAGGGGGCATTTTAAACTACATGTTTTATTTAAACACAGTCTGAATCTTTAAAAGTGCGATAACTCCTCAAAATGCATCATAAACATTAACTACAAATGTAGTTAAAATAGAACTAGTCGACCTAACAACTTATATAAAATACGTAGATAATAATTGATCAAGTGAAATTGTAAAACGCGTGAGGGAATAAAGATTCAAATGAATCAAGCCCAAACGAGACGTCTCGTTCAAACGAGTCGACTCTGTGAACGATTCAGACGTGTGAACGCTGCTGGACGGATGAGTGAACTAAAGCGTGAACTGTGATTGGTCGGTTCGGTCACGTGACGTCCACACAACAAACACACACATGGCAAACAGGAGTTTAATTTACTTAAGCATGATTCACTTTTACTACAGTGTTTATATGAGCTGGAGACAAAGGATTGAACCAGGGTTTTAACTCTATGCTTTTACAAAGATTTAGGCACTTCATTTTTAAATAACTTAAGGATTTTAAACTAAATCTTAGTTTAGAATCATGAAAACATTTACCTGAAATAATACATTTATGCAAAAACACTTAATCCCTGAAAAAACTGTTTGTCTTTTGTCTGGAAATCTGCTCTTAAATCATTACAAGACTTAAAGACTTAAATCTTGTAAGACATTACAAGATTTGAAACGAGCATTTAAGGAGAACATTTTGTGTTGGAGGCATCAAAATGAGTTTAATGCAGCTTCACGGCTCAGAACCTGGTAACAGCTGCTGGGTTTAACAGGAAATGGAGCCGTTTCTACGCACCATTATTAAAGCTTTGTGCAGAGAAGCAATCTGTGTGTATTTCTTACACACCCACATCATGTAAGAACTGCTTACTGCCAACTGAATGTAATTTATAGGAGCAAGACAATTAATTGTTGATATGAGCAAAAGCTTTTAAAGGCCTTCAGCGCACCGTCTGCGTATGAGATGATTTATGAGGATTAACATTTATTATCTTTAAAAATTTAACACCATCCACAGGTTTTGGGAACGACTGGAGCGATAATGAAAGTCGCTCAACGTGCAACTAAACCAAGTGTAACATTTCAAACACGGAAAAGTTAAATATGATGTTACGTAGCTCAAAATAAACAAGAGTAGCAGATAAGCTATTTATACAGAATATTTTATTGGTTCCGCAGACTGAAAAACTGATCAGGTGGAGAGGATATCTTCAAACATATCCCACACAGCCAATATTAAAACAAACGCTCTGTATCGTCCCTCCATGTTTCAAACACTGATAAATCAATACTGGGCTGTAAAAAGTAACAAATACATGAATTCATCATCAGACCAGCGTTTCTTTTATCTGTAGAGACACGTTTGCACATGCACACGAGAAATACACAAATGAGAAGGTTAAAAAAGGAAAGAATAAGAAGACAAACGAATAAAAAAGGAACTACAAAATGGTTATTGTGCAGCACAGTACAGAATGATCTACAGACACACAACAGATACAGAACGGCTAAAAGTTGATTTTTCTTTACTGACAGATCAGCTGGTGCAATATATTTAAAGCTGGAGGTAAAAGCTATACAAGATGCCTCCCTAACCTCAGGTGAGGAGAAATAAGAGCCAAACAAACTATTTACATTATTTTTAAGTTTAGAATCACATGGTCGGCACACGTAACAAAAACAAGTCATGGTGGAGCGGAAGTCATCGACAGAAACGACGGCAGAATACAACCGAAGCA
Organism: Yasuhikotakia modesta; assembly: GCA_036877545.1. NCBI lineage: Eukaryota > Metazoa > Chordata > Actinopteri > Cypriniformes > Botiidae > Yasuhikotakia > Yasuhikotakia modesta. The sequence continues at coordinate 16,804 of JBAJNP010007284.1, read as the reverse complement.
GAAACATGGATCCAGTCCGAACGTTCCCTCTGTTCCATCTCTCTCAGGGCTGTTATCTGTGAGAACAGCCATCTTGAGTCACTTGAGTTTGGCGAGTCACGACACTCATCTGCGATCTCTTCTCCCGGCCTTTCTGCGCACCTGTAAGAGAATCTCATTAAACACACAAACTCTCAAGAGCCGGAAGACATGAAGGAATATTTCAGCTTTAGTATTTCGTAACAAAACAAAATGTTTTTAAGAGTTTTTGTGACTGAACAGAGGGAAGAACTGTCCCCACAACTTTTGCCGTTGCCAGTAACACAAGAATCATCCAACAAGATCTTAAATTTAAACCACTATAAACATTTTTATGATTCCCCCTTTAGAGAAGTTTGTTTATCCTCTTCATCATGTTTAAAGCCCTTGTAGGTCTGTGGAGAGATAAACTCACTTTAGGTGAGGAGTCGACTGAATCATCATCTTCATCACTCTGCTGAGCAGTGTCCATCTCCTCCTCTGACTCCTCTTCCTCCTGACTGACAGCAGCTCTGGGTCTCCCTCCACTGATACAAATGCAATATTCATTTTGGAAATATTCCAAGATGTGGAAATTTTTGGGGTAATAATTGGGGTATTTTTTACCTGGCTTTCCTGGCTGCTGTCTGTGATTTTGGGGGTCTCCCTCTTCTTTTCTGAGGTGTGGACTCCACAGAGTCACTGGGGGTCTCTGACGTCTCCGTTCTGGGAAACAATTATATCCCATTTAGTCAACGTTATTAAAATGTGCGCACTAGATAGTCTTCCACACATTTCCACTAACACAATGTTCCTTTGATGTTCGCTCACCTTGGTTTGCGACCTCTTCTGCCTTTGGGCTTGACCTCCATGTTCTCACTGCCATCATCATCTTCCTCATCATCATCTTCCTGCTGCTCCTCCTCGTTCTCTTCCACTGTGGGGGGCGTGGCCTTCCTGCGGCCCCTCCTGCCTTTGTTGGGCGTGTCGTCTTTGGCAGCAGCTGATTTGGGGGGTCGTCCCCGTCGTCCCTTCTTGGGCGGACTGTTCTGTTCGTCTTCGGTCTCCAGGGTGGTCTCGGCCATGCTGCCGTCCTCCCCCCACTGCTCCTCCGTGTCGTCGGTGCTGGTGTTGGCCGCTTTCTTGCGGCCCCGTTTGGGTTTGGACTCTGGACCCTTGTCCTCCAGGCTGGATGCTGGGCCCCGCTTGCGGCCCCTGCTGGGTTTCTCCGTCTCAGACGGACTCTTCATTGAAATGTCTTCATTCTCGCTGTGGTCCACATCTGCTGTGTCTAGCCTGGTATGAAAACAAACAGGAAACTTTATTTTCTTTTGCTCAAACACAACTTACCCTAAATATTGTGGGTGTTGCTATGTGTAAGATTCTTTAGTGTTTTCTGGTCAGTTGCTAGTGTGCGTGCGTGTGTGTGTGTAATGACCCATCAATCAAATAAATAACAATACACACAACAATTACGGCCTCTTTCTCCCGAAGCAAAAGTTGGTGAAAGTTTAAAATAGTTTTTTTGCATTCTGATTGTGTTTTAACATCTAATCAATACTAATTAAAGCAGCACAAAAAGCTAAGAGCGAAATAAATTTGTCAAGGACAGCCTGACTCAAGTCACTGACACACAGAACAGAACCTTTGCTGAACGCAAGCAGGTCCATTCATCTTCTGCTGCTGGGCTGATAGAGGTCGCATTCAAACACCGCAGGAGTCAAAACCACACACACAGATTGTGCCGTATGAAAAATTTATTTAATAACATCTACAACAGATTCAGTCTACATGAAGTCACGCAGCAGACAGCTCCTCTTTTATCAGAGTCACGGTGTTGTTATATTTATAAGAGTGTTTTTATTTTTATAAGAGATTTGTGTCACATGTATTTATGCCTTTTTATTGAGGAGATGATGTCATTATTTTGCCTTTGGAATGAACTGATGTCTGTTTTTAAACAAACTATCAACTTTTCATGTATAATTCAATCAGTGAATCGTGAGTCACATGATCACGTGTGTTAGTCTGACCTTCCTTTCCCGCGGCCGGGGGAGCTGGGGTTGGAGTTACTGCTGGCGTTACTGATGGTCTCCATGCGGGAGAGTTTGGTCTGCAGTTTTCCGGTGGCGGACAGAGGCTTGTTCACAGCACCCAGAACGTTCGCCGCTTTCGGCTGGAGACAGAAGAGATTTAGGACTCGTTCTGAATCAAAGTTCTGTCAAAGCGAACGCTGAGAAGCAGGGAACATAATGTTTACCTTTCCTGGAGTGAAGAAAGATTTCATCTCGGGAGGCAGATAGTTTTTTGTGTTGTTGAAATTCTGAAAGCCAGCGGGAACAGAGAGACGTTAGGAGGAACGTTGTTGTGTGATAAGTCTCAGATATTTCAATTTCAGCTGCAATCTGCATTCAGACTGTGTGGGAGCTGAACACAGAGCTACAGGGAAGCAGTCGCAGCTAACACAGAACGTTCACAGAAGTTTTTACAGTAAGAAGAATGTTTTTGTAGAAGCAGAATGTAAGTAGAACATTATACATATCCAAAATGTTATAAGCTATTAGAAGAACAATTTAAATGCAGATTAAAAATAACATTATTACCATGCAATAATATTAACACAACACCTAAAATATTGCTTCGTAACTTAATGAACATTAGGGAAACGTTCTCACAGCCTAAAGCTGTGAGCTGAGGAACTGTGAGCTGAACTGATACCTTGTCAGGCTGTGTGAAGTAGCGCGTGGGCAGCACAGGGTCTTTAGGAGACTCCAGACTGTACGTGGTGCTCTTGGACATGACGATGTTCATGGCCACATCACACACCGTGTAGAGTTTCTGCACCAGAAACAAACGTCATACACGCAGGTTTGTTAATGGAAGAGTAAGTGTTGCATTTAACAAAAACATCTGCAAACAGAAAGAAATGTTACCCCTGGCAACTGACAGTAAAATTGACTCAACATTGAGTGTGAAGCTATGAAAACAGTTCTTAGGTTCATATGATCAATAATCAATATTTATATCCAGGGAATTCTCTCGATTTACTGCCAATTTAAGTGGCAGATGTTCCAAAACTGTTAACAGATGTTATTTATTATAAAATAAACAGTTTAATAAACTTCTTTTCGAAGAGCCTCATGAGACAAAAGGTTTAATCCAAACAAACCTCGTTTATCTTGGGATCATCGGGACATTGTCCGTCTTTTGTCTGTTTTATGTTCTCCACCATTTTCCTGATGAACGCATGACTGTTGTTTTCATTTTTGGCCATTAGGATCTCCAGGACGAACCACAAAGCTCTGCAGAAGATAGAGGAACATCAACATGAAGATGAAAGGCAGATGGCTTCTCCAAAACACCATTTATCAACCCCTCCAGCACCCAGCCAAACATCTAACAAGTTTCCATCTTCTCCACCATTAACCACAATCTGTTACATCTGAAGCAACATACTGGAAACCAATATCCTGTCCAAATCCTGTCCAGGCTTTCAAAGCCTGAAATGACGGACCAATGAATATTTCAACACTCTGGTACTGGTGTGGACTCACTCTTTGATGTCTTTGAGCTGCTCAATGTCCTGGACCTTCACATAGTCCGGATCGTGGACCAAGAGATGAATCGCGTACGGCACCACGTACTCCGGTAGGAGAGATATCAGCTTCTCTGCAGTCCAAACACAAACACAGCAGAGATGTTATGCTAATGTAAGCGTTATGAAAACCCAGTCCGCAGGAAACTAAACAAAAGCCTTTGGCTCATAGATTTGAATTACAATTGAATAAAGATTCAAGTCCAAGAGTCTCACACTAACAAATGGAAAATGAAAAGTGCCGTGAATTATTTCCAAAAGCAACAGATGAGGACAACAGAACAGCGGACAGCTGAACCCACAGGACGCGAGCGACAGAGCTCTCAACAAAACAACCCTGATAAGGGTTCTTAATCTGATAAATCTGTTTACTGCAGCGTGTGAGTGAAGATAAACTGACAGTAAGATCATCAGCATGTCTTTAGTAAATAAGTGTTGCTTCTAGTTCTTCCAGTTCCTTGATTTCATTATTGATACTTTTATCTGAAAAAGAACCGGTTGTGAATGTAACAGAACTGAGGGCTGTCGGTACCGCTGACGGCTGCGTGTTGTTTCAGGTATTCCCTGCGCAGGTTGATGTTTTTCACCAGGCACTGCCGGGCGTGAGCTCTGCGTTCCTTCACCGGATCTTTGGCACACAGCGTGAACACAGCCAGGTACTCCAGCGGCAGACGCAGTCTGCACAGACCTTTGTGAAGTTTCTGTGCAAAAGCCTGTCGCACCTGGTAACACTCGTCCTGAGAAAGACAAGAGAGCTTATTAATTAGTCATTCAGTCTATTCTGCTTTTAATCTGCACATCACAGACAAACCCCTCGGCGTAACCAGAGGTTAAGTTCTTGATCAAAGGCACTATGGATCCTAGAATGACCCGTCCAGAACCTTTTGGTTTGCTGTCACTCAGTCTTAAATCATGACAAATTATCCTTTAAACAAGATTTCCTTTAGGAAACACAGACAAGAAACTGTGAAACTATTATGCACTCTGCAGGTTTTTGTCCAATTACCAATCAGCTCATTCGCCAGGGAAGTATCACAAATTTGGACAATAACACTTGAGTAACACACAACTTTTTGGTGTTCTTTGGACCTGCCGTTAGCTAGCAAGAGTAACAATTTAATCAAAACTATTTGATTTTGTTGCCAAAACAAATGGTAAACAAGTTTGAAACAACGCAAGAGCATTTTTTTCTTTTTGATGCAAACCATGTCTTTAACCACTAAACCACCTCAACTCTAACAATAAACATTGTTTTGGTCTCAGAGTTGCTTATTGATTTTATTGGACAGGACAGTAATGCAGCCATGGTGAAAGTTGCCCTTCAGTGAGACAAGCTGCTCATAAACTGTTCATCAGAACAAACAGTTTGAACCCGTGACCTGGAACTCAGTGAACCACAATTCAGAGGGTCCGAGTCCACAGTGGGGGTCTTACGTTGATGACGAGAGCGCAGATCTGGTACTGCTCCAGCGTGATGATCTCATGATAACATGGCTCCTGAGCGAGACGAAGAATTGCGCAGCCGGCTGCAAGCCGCAGACGGGACATGTCTGGCTTCCTGCACACCAACACACAGGAAATCAGAGATAATAAATCACACAACCTCACACGTTGCAATCTGTGCAACAAATTAAATGCAACTCACTGTATTCTGATATACGGCAAACTGCATATATGCATATTAAACTCTGTTACGCTTTCTCATACAAACACTCACTCCGTCCTCAGATCTTCTGTGTGAACATGAGCTCCACTCACCCCATCTTGCCCTGCTCCGTCAGGTCTCCATCACTGCTCAGGATGGCCGTCAGCATCCGCAGCGTGGAGTTCCCAGACTTACTCTGGTTGTTCCTCACGCCCAGCAACCACCTCACCATCAGTTTAATGCCCTGAATCTGAGATGCAGAGAAACACAGTTAACACTCCACCGATTGTTTAATATTCTATATTCTGAAGACCAAACTATAATGCAGAAACATCTTTAATTTACTGCCGGAGGGAGAACAGATGGTTTGGATTTAACGCAGGTTGAGATGTTAATCGTTCTGGTACGTTCCTCAACAGCAACATCATAAACATCGTACACGGATAAGAACAAGCGGTAAAGTTTAATGACATCGTGAGGACGTGTGGCTTCTCACCTTCGCTAACGTTTCAGGAGAAACTTCATCATCTGGAACCCACAGTTTGGTGGTTTTCTTCCCAGGAACCTTTGAGGCAACAGAGAACTGAGATCAGTGTCAGCTGGTCCTCAAACCATGGAGATGGTGAGGAGAACTCTTTATTGCTGCGTCTGAAAGTTTGCTAACAAGGTTAGACTAAAAATAAACACAGCTGCTGTCACAAGGTGAGGAGCCGCGTCGCACCTCTACTGAAAACACACTCAATCTGCCCCCACCGGCTGTCTATTCCTGAAGGTCTATGACAGCACAATAATTACATTTAAACATATGACATATGAATATTTGTTTAAATACACGTCTCATCATTTCCTCTTATTATTGCATTGGATGATTTAAGCCTCAAGCAAATGTGTTCTGGTAAAGTTACATTAATTCAAAAGGATTTTAACTAGTTAACGCTGCAGGCAAACATTTCACAAACACATGCACATTATTTGATCTATTTGGCCGACCACTGGCTGATGAGGTGTTTGTGAAATCTGTCTGAAAACTTCTATTCATTTTATAAACATTTCTGGAGATGCTAAATTTCAGCTTTATAAGCCGAGCGTAACCAACAGAACAACATCACCAGACCTCAAAACATCAAGACACTCACCCTGTCATTCATCAGCAGGTCTTTGACGATGAAATTGGCCACCAGAGATTTGAGGGGAGCTGCGAACTGTTCTGGGGCCAGCATGGCCAGATGCCCCAGTGTGGTTAAAGGTGTGATGAGCTTCTCCATGTTTTCTGAGTCCAGACCTTTATGAAGAGGCTACAGAGAAGAAACAGAAATGAGTCTTTTCAGTGAATATCTGGAGCCACTGATTCCTGACTGATAGTTGACTGACAGCAGGACAGATGGAAACCACCAATTCATGAACGTCATCTTCTGTCAAGAACATCAGAAGAACTTTCATGATGGAACATTTATGGGCAGCATCTAAACCAAACCTCACCTCAAATATCTGAGCGAAGTGCGTGTCTCTGTTAGTGAACATGGCATGGATGCAGTGGATGGCGTATTTGGCCTGGCGAGGAGGTCCCTTCTTAGCTTTGTGCTGCAGTACCGGTAATAAAACTCTAGGGGGCAGAAGGAGGTAAAACAGACAGAAGTGAATGGGATCTTTCTCTCTGCAGACGACTGCATTTAAGCACAACACCGGTACACAACTGATCTGTTAAACTGAAACGGCATCTCAGGAGTCAAGAACAAAATCTTCAACAAGCAGTTTCTAAACTTTTACATTTGTGGGAAAAAAACTGTAGAAGTTTTAAATGCAGACATGTTTGTTTGAAGGGTCCGACCCATGAGACGGATTCAGACGTACGATTTAATGTGTGGGAAGCTCTCCTCTAGTTTGCTGCCGGTGTTTTTGAAGATCTGGAGCGCGGCTTCAGCAACCTTCTCATCGTCCATCTTCAGACAGCCCAGCAACGACTCGAAGGTCTCGGCCGAGTGGAACGACACCGGGTGGGTGAACGACAGAACCTGAGGGTGTCGAGATACATCAGTACACAAGTGTTCACACTGGCCATTTCTAAAGACCGTTTTAAAGCAGATCCAGTTTAAAAGGTTCATAGTTTACCATGTAAACATGATTTATGATTAAAAAAGAAGAACAAATCTACTCTTAGTGGTACTGCAACAAGACCTGAACCAAATAATTCTAGTTTACTGAATCCATCTTTAATTCAGATTTAATCCAAATGTAATGAAAATGGGTATAAAACTGAAACACACATGAAGTTTGTTTTACCTTCAGCAGCTCCAGACCGGCCCGGATTGCTTGTTCTGTTGGGACTCCCTCATCTTCATCATCAGCTGTGCCTTCTATAGATTTATTCACCTGTTTGATAAGAGCGCTGCACACAGAAATAAAGACATTAAACGAGGCCGTGGGCGTGTGATGCTCACAGTTAAATCTACAGTAAACGCTGAGTGTGACCTGATGGATTCGGTGTCGATGTGGACCGGCGCTATCCTCTCCAGCAAAAACTTCACCATCTCCAGGAAAGGGTTGCTGGGCTGTTTGGGGCTGCCCAGCTTCTTGGTTATTTCTTTCTGTGGACAAAACAAAAAAAAGCAAAGTTGAAAATCCTAAACTAGCATCTGATAACTGCAGGAAGCTACAAATGCTCAAAAAAGCTCAAAAATGGGTTAATCAATCATCTGTGGTCCATATCTAACCCGAATGAACACATACAGGCTTGTTAATAAAACTTTGGTTTCTTTAAAGGGAACTTCTTATAAAATAAAATGCAGATTTCCTCAAAACTAGAACATTATGAAAGACAGAGACGCTGGTATGATGTAAATGAAGCTCTTACCACGCAGACCTCGGCCTGTTTACAGGAGCATGAGGGGCTCACGAGGGTCTCCAGCTGCTTTCGGATCTTCTCATCCTCCTCCAGAACCTGAGCGAGCTTCTTCACAAAATCCTGCGTCTTCCCCGGATCCGGGAGATTTCCTTACACACGGAGAGAAAGAGAGAGAGAGGTTTTCCTCTGCTACACTACCAAACACTGATTGTTTCTGGTGGGAGGTTAATTGGACAGCTTGTGTTTGAGGAGATAACACCACTTACTTGTGATCACCATCACCTTTGAGAACACGGCCTTGTTGTAGGAGTCCGACTGAGAAAACAAGAGCCAGCGTAAACTTATTTAAGAATGTTTAACTACACACATATAGTCAGATGAACCCAAAACAAACAACGTTGAAGATAAACCTACTTTGGGCTGTTTCACAAGGTCCAGGAGATCTTTGACGTGGTGTCTCAGCATGTTCTGACACTTCCACATCTCATTCAGAGCTCTGTGAGAAGAGATGGACCACAAACAAGCACAAATCAACATTCCTCCTCTGCATGATTACGATTATATACCTCACAGAAGATAAATAAGAACATCTTTTCAGGCAAAGCAATATAATATAAAACAAACATCTGTTATTTGTTATAACATGTGGCTTTGTGCAACAGTTTCTGCGTGAGCAGATGTTTCAGGTAGATAAAACAGAAATTATTGCACCTACTTGACAGCATTTCCATCCAGCGTTGCGTACAGATAATACAAACACTTCATCCTCTCGGCTGTCTCCAGATTGTGCGGCACCAGATACTGAGCGAAGATTCGCTCCACCAATAACCTAACAGAAAACACACAATCATGAGTGTTTAACATGTTTACGTTCCTTTAACACGACTCTATTTCAAATGAGAATATAAAACAATGACATCTTGTATTGATGAGCCAATCAAAACGCAAGATTGTATTCTTGCTTGGTTGATGTCACAGGAATGAAGTGTGAACGTTCACATGGACTTAGGAGCTCAACAACAGTGTACAGCCAATATCAACACACCATGAGGACCCAAAAACAACAGCTAGACTAAATCAGAGTGGCTGCCATATATAATGGCAAATGAAAAATGTCACAATATCTAACAGCTAAATATTATGACTTTATTAAGAATTACATCTGCAGTAAAACAGTCGGACCAGCAGCTGTCTGGTTACATCACTGTTCCACGATACGCCGGCATTTAAAGACAGACGCATTAAAAGAGCTTTACAGAACCACCGGACAGGTTCAGCTGAGGATTTACAGCCTGAAACTCAAACACAGAGCAACGTGTTCCTCACACTAGAAATCTGCACACCGACTCCTAAAACATACTCCTAAAAAACACGCTTTCACATCGACAGTCTCACTGATAAACTTATCCGACGGGTCCAGTGTTAATCAAACCACTGCAGCCGTTTTCATCTCAGATTTGCAGTCCATCAAAGGTTCTGACTGTATGAAATCCAGTTACGCAGCAGGAGGTTCTGTTCCACCACCAACATCTGAAACAAACTCGCTTGATATTTCATGCCGGATTTAAAGCCCCAGTGAGAGTGGGAGCCAAAGTCATTAGCTACACAAAACCCTGTTGTTTGTTTTTGCATAACAGCAGCATTCCTGTCGAATAGCATCAATAATAAAAGAAAAAGCTGCGTTTTCAGAAAAAATAACTGCAAAACAAATCAACAAAGTGTCTTACACAAAACTGATGCATTTAAAGTGACATTATTTGTTTCTCCTGCACTGAAGAATGAACAAGCAAAGACTGGGGAGGGGCTTGTCTCACATAGTCACGCCTTCAGGCCGACAGAAGCTTTTGAATTGGTCAAGAACCACCAATAAAAACCACCAATTTTGTTTAGCATCACGTTTCCATATAAACTATTACACAACACACACGTCTTTCACTTCATAGAACGCAACCAATCAGACGATGACTTTGAAACTCTTAAAGTGCTTACAGTTGTGGGAGCCTCACGCATCAGACGTTCAGCCCACGGTCTGTGGGTGTGATACCCGAGAAATGACCCAAACACTCACCGGTCGTCTATGCTGTTCTGGTAGTAGATGTGAAGCAGTTTGTCTTTGATCCAGGAGATCTGTTTGGACGCCTCTTTGCCGGCCTCTGCCTGCAGCGCGTATTTCTTATAGATCTGAGCCAGTCCCATCATGGCCTCCTTACGTACCCGCCACTGTAATATAACACAACAAACTCTATCAGTCACCACTGTAATACAACACTCACAGGATTAACACTGTGTAGAATTTTCAGCAGGAATAAAAAAAGACATTCAAATTTATTTCATTATTAATTTGCTGTATATGTAGGTTTTGATATGCTGTATATGTTGCTTTGATATCACAGACAGAGCACAATAAGTGTGATAAGAACGCGACAAGAGGCAAAAAGCATCAAAAAATCCAAAGACGAGTTTTCCTGTCTGAAAGCAGTTGTTTGTGTGCTGAGCCACAGAATCAGACGAGATGGAGGTGATGTCATTAGTCCAGGAACATAGAAAATCCTTCAATTAAATTCCTTCCTGAAAGAGTTTTTGAAAAGACTGAGGAACAGTTAAATGTGAATTATAGTCCAATTTACAGCGTCCGGTTCCCTCCAGCTCGGGTGACTAAAGCAGACAGCCGATTAAATTACAGAAAACGGAGAGAGTCTGGAACAAAACAGTGAAGCTGATGGATTTCAGCTTAAATTAAGTTTGTGATGAAACATCCTCTATTATTACTCAGAAACTCCCTGCAGTACTAATCAGGATGCTAACGGGACAAACTAACAAAGGCACGACAGAACTATTCAATCTGTTCATATGACATCAGAGTTACAATTATTAACATGAGTGCTGTGACATCATGTTCTGATCTGAACCGTTTCGGACCCGTAGTTCTGACTCAGGTGGGAGTTGCCGTTTTAACAACATTATGTATGTAAATTAGAGAGAGTTCATTGAAGACAATTCCTGTAGCAGTTTCAATTGTTGTGCTGCTTTAATTGTATTTTAATGGCAAACAGAACGCAAGCAGAGCATTTTGTTTAACGTTTTTCCTACCAGAAAGCTGGCAGAAAGGTTTAATGCTGTAGTAAAAACACACAGAGCAGAACAGTGACACATTTAGCCGCAGTGTTCGATTAACATCAGAATAAATGAGAGGTTTTAAATAAAGATTACACCACAATCAGAGATGCTCTGTTCCCGGCGGATCAGGCTTCTCAGAAGAGCACAGAGGTGATTTCAGAACTACATCAGGGTGTGTGAACGTGAGCAGCTCTCACCCGTTTATCCAGAGTTCTTTCCCTCACGAAGTTCAGCAGGTGGTCGTTCACCAGAGAAAGATCCTTTTTGGAGGCCGTCACAATGGAAACAATGACATCATGGCGTATGGCCTCTTCTGGGTCATGTGACCTGACTTTCAAATACTCTGCAGAACAATAACATTATCACACGTTTAATGAAGACATCGTAGGGGCTGTCAGATCTGCAACACAAACTGGAGAAGCTCTAAGAAAAACGCAGATGTTGTCGTGTCACCCACAGCTGTGAGGAGTTCCTACCTGTAAGATCTTTGGCCAAATCTGGATGGTTCATCAAACAATGGCTGGCGAACTTCACGCACTCCAAACGAACAGGAACGTGGATGTCGTTGAACCTACAGGAACACAGATGATTAAAACCTCTCAGCTTTTAGGAGTTAAAGAAAAACGTGAGATCATGAAGCCAGCAGCAAGATCTTCACCTTCCCAGGTAGCACTGCCATAGAGGTTTGTTCTGGGAGGCCAGCTCAGAGTCTTTGGCCCCAAACATCTTAGCCAGGAGCTTTACAACTTGAAGACGTTCATCGTTATCATTACTCTACAACACACACACACACACCTTTTGTTATGGCTAATATAACTGCAGGACAACAAAGCTTAATTCATAAACTTAATCACATCAGTCATGTTGCACTGGAAATCAAAACACATGCGAGTGAGCTGAGGATTTAGAGTATAGAGGGAGTCTCTCACCTTCAGTTTAAACTCCAGCTGGGGCAGAACAGACAGCAGCAGATGACTGTCTATGTTGTACAGTTCCAGAATCAGATCAAACACGTGTTCTGACAGATCACTGACCGACGTCTTCCCCAGCATCAGCACCTGGTTAAAAAACTAACACAGACACATACACATACACATCAGACGACACGTCACACACTCACCACATCAACTTCTACATCTCTTTAAAAAACACATTCCCTTCATTCACTCATCTTCACATTTCAAAGCTGTGAAATTTCATGAGTGGGAGGGGCCATATGGCATTTGACTGACATTTAAAGCAATCGATCACACGCTTTCTGTAGCTACACTGAGGTCATGAGACAACACACAAACTGATTTAAAAGTGCTGAAAATAGCTTCAAATGAAAGCATCTGCCAAATGTGTAAACATTGATGTCTCACAGAAACTGAACGTCAGAAATCAGGCTTCACAGATTCAAACGCTGAAAGACCTTCACATTTATTCTCAATATCTCTGTTTTAATCAGTGGAACCCACTGATTCCTCCTCCGGGCGTCTCTGATGGACGCCTTTAAACTCAACAAGCCATTTCAGAGAGAACGAGAAGAGCTGGTCTTCAGCAAACCTGCACCCTCCACACATGCAGGTTCATTATGAGTTCTTCAGGATCCAAACAAATGAAGAGACCTTCCTTTATCTGTATCAGTCACTGTGATTATGCCTTGCGGCGGGGCGTGCGTTCGGTGATAAAAAAACTGTAATAAATCACATTTTACTCACGTTGGTGATATATGGCTCAATGGCTTGAGCGGTTCTCTTCAGCAGGGCTTTGGCTAAATCGTACGCTTGTTTGTTGAGATTCTGCAGAACACGACAATAAAAGTTACGATCACAGAAGGAGAAAGAATAAATTTAACAGCTGCGTTTGTGGGTGAAATCTCAGTCTGTCAATAACATTCACAAAACAAGTCAATCACATTCACTCAAAACTATTTTAGTTAAAGGTAGAATACACCCGAAAACATGCTTACTTTCATAATAGCAACAGCTTCACAAGAAAACTATTACTAATATTGAATATTTTATTTTAAATAACTTCATTATAAAGTGTCAAACCAACAACAATCATGTCACAGTGTTTTTGTAACAGTTCTCTGTACCTTGTGAGCAGGAACCAGGTTGACCAGAACCGTGTCCAGTAGCTCCTGCGAGACCGAGTCGCCCTCACACACGATTGAGCTCATGAGATCCACCATGTGCATGTGGACCTTCTGGTTGTGGCCGTTGCTGGAGACAGAAACAAAGAATTGGTAACCAGTAACCACTGGTTAACCACCCGCTGGGAAACAGAAGCAATGGGGCAGAAACATGTAACTGACTTGATGAACGGCCCCCTCAATATGCACCCTATATAGTGCACGTGCAGTGAATGGTTTCCACCTGGGATTAGCATACATCACTGTCGTCTGAGCTAACGCAGGGGGCTGACAGCTCATTAGCAGTTAACAAACAGACCGTAGCTTCCCATTTACATCTCAAACAGTAAACAGAACTGAGTCCTGCTGAATTATGACAGCCATTATGTCAAGATATGCAGCCGTGCAGCCCGACCGAGGGGCGGCTGGTACAACAATCAAGTTTCATTTACAGAAACACGTTGCAGTTCTCATGTCCAATCCAAAATTTAATACATTCCTTCATTATACAAAATGATCTTTTTACTGCCATCTCTGTTTGAAACTGAAATTGCAGGTTACGTTACACGTTTTTCATTATGTACGTAAAATGAGGCCAATATGACATTTCCTGGAAAATCAGAACCGGCAGCTCAAAATCTGTTATGGCTTTGCTCAATAACTGACTTGTTTATTTTTACCAAGACATTACAGATTGCAGCAAAAAATTATGTCCTAATATATACAAAAAAACAGATGGTTTTAGTAGAAAGAAAAGAATCACCTTGGAGAAAACTGGGTTTGGACAATTTCTCACTGGCTGTACATAAACGTGGCGTCAATGCTACTTAGCTATAATTGCTAGGTACATTTTTATTTTGGCAAGATATTGCGAGCGCTGAACGGACACTCAACACACTCACTTGATCACTTGGAAGAGCGTTCTGTAGAGCTGAGTGAAGATCTCATTGCTGTCCTCTAACTCAAAGCAGATGTTGTAGGACTTCACCCAAGCGATGTTCTACAGAACCAGGAGACAAGCTCAGATATGGGTTCAACATTTTTAATCGCTTCAGATTGTGTTGCTCAGGCGACGTACCTCCAGCAGGTAAAAATAGCGATTAAACTGGGCGCTCTTGGTGTCCTCCAGACCTTTCAGCTGTCGGGTTATGAACATGAAGATATCCTGAAGAACAGAGGAAAGAGTTTAAACACTGAAGCACCTGGAAACAACATCTCACAGTGCCTGTGTTATTTCTGCTGGTCTTCTCCAGCTTTTCCTCAAATTGAAAACACACACACACACACACACACCCTTAAAATATTCAGTGAATTGTCATTTATAAGAGCCTCAGCAGATATGCTGAGCACACAAACGCATTTCAATGTTTTTCCCCAAAAGAAAACGATATAATAGAATCAGGATATTTTCTGCTCATCTGTAGTTATTCCATGAAGAAACTCAATGTTCCCAAAAAGAAGACAAAAGATAATACCCATAAAATTTTACAAAAACTATCATGAGCACATTCACATCAACATGTTCATACCAACACCTGCTTTAGAGGCTGGAGGCTTTATATGCAACCATTCTGTGTTTTAAAACAGCGCTTGTATAAAACAGACACTTTATATACTGCAGTATATAAAGAATGTAACTATACATTATACAGTATAACATATATATATATATATATATATACTAAATGTATAAGCTTATATATAAGCTATAAGCTTATATAAGCTTTGTAGTGTTTGCTTAGAGGCAATTTGCTTAGACACATTCAGTTTGGATATTACACAAACCCTATGGAAAAGTTAGTCTGTTACCATGACAATAAGACATAAACGTGTGATGATTTAACCTTGAGTTTATCAGGTGACGTATACGGAGCTTCTGGAGCGTAGATGCGGAAGATATCAGCCAGACAGCAGGCCACCAGCAGCCTCACGTCCTTATCCGGGTGTTTGAGGAAAAAATCTGAGGCCAGGTGCAAAGCCAAGTTCAGATACAGCTCCTTCTCTTCTTCTGAGTCCTGGTCCATGTCCATGAAGGTCTTCACCACCATCTGAGGTTCAGAGGAAAGCAGTGAGCCGACAGCAGCACATCCATCTAAGCCACGTTTTACTGTAACAACCTGATCTTACAAACCCACAGGAGGGAACAAGATCTACAACCTGTTAAAACACCTTGAAATATAAGCTATGAAAGATTTTTATTCAGTGGTTGAGGTTTCAAGATGAACAATTCTCAGCATGAAGACTGGCTGCTGAAACAAGCCCAGGTTCCACCGGGCTGAACAACAGATCATCTCCTCCTACCTTTAATCTCCGCACCATCTCCTCTTTGGAGATCTTCTCAGAGATCTCCTTCACCCCCGGCGGGTATGTGATCTTGCCATCCGTGGCTCGATTCTTGGAGTGAGCCATGCTCTCCGTTCAGCGTTAGCTGCAGACACACCACAGAAACATCAGTGAAGACACTCGGACCGCTTTCAAACGAACAGGGAATTTCCATCAAAGACTCTTTCAGAACAGAACGTGCCATTAATAAAATGATCCGATGAATTCTTAATGTGGGTTTCACTCCGACTACACCCAAACTCACTGAGGTCCTGTGTGCTTTTGGAAAATGTTGGCCCAATATCTTACCTCCTGCAGATGGTTAAATATTGACGACACCAAGAAAAACGTTTTTGGAAGGAACGATTGCAGCCTCATTGCACTATAATATTACACAACAACAGTTTAGGTGGATAAATACTGTCTTTGATTCGATTCGACACACACGGCAGATTAACAGGCTAAAAACACACAACACCCACATGCATTACAGCATCTGATAAACATGTTAAACTAGAGAAGTCAGCAACTCAAATGCAGATAACTTAACTATAACTACTATAACTAACCCATGTTCCTCCACAGCAATCGGTTACGTTCTACCATAATCCTATTACGCCTAATAGAATTAGAGAGAGTAAATATTCAATAATTTAGACTGACAGATCACATGAAACACCATAAGTGGATTTTTATGTCATGTGTTGACAGAGTCCGTCTTAACTTGTCCATTTTTCTGCGTATCATAACACAGATAAATCCAAACCTAACATCACAAAACTCCAATAATAACTTCATAAAATCACAGGGCAAATGACAAGTAACAGCATTATATTTGGTGTAGTTATTACAGCACAATGACGCCCACAGTCTCGGCGGAGGGCAGAAATATGAATAATACACGCAGGGCTGAACAGTGCTTAACACTTACTGAAGCTCCCAACACATTAACACCAAAGCACAACACAGTCTCTCACACCTTAACACACCGCAATGGGTTTGCATGAGAGCAACAGACTGACAGCAGGACTTTCTAAAACAGATGCACCAGTGATGTTTGTATTAACCCACAACAAAACCAATTCAATTAAACAGCAGCTGTCATTTCATTCACATCTACCCACAGACGCCTTAATGCAACTGCTATTACACCCTGAACACAATATA